>PVLD010005858.1:0-106964 GCA_004027595.1 Dinomys branickii | reverse complement strand
GTCTTTCTTTATAGCTGAATAATATTCCATTATATAAAAATGCCACAATTTTTAATCCAGTCTTCTGTGGATGGACACTTGGGTTGCTTCCACATTTTAGCTATTACAAATTGCGCTGCTATAAACATGGGTGCACATATATCAGAGTGATATGATGTTTTCAGATCTTCTGGGAAAATACCCAGAAGAGGAATAGCTGATTTGAATGGAACCTCTAGACCTAGTTTGCGGAGAAATCTCCAAACGGCTCTCCACAGTGGTTGCACCAGTCTGCATTCCCACCAGCAGTGTAATAGAGTCCCTATTTCTCCACAGCCTCGCCAGCATTTGTTATTGGATAACTTTTTCATACTGGCCAGTCTTACTGGGGTGAGATGAAATCTCGATGTTGCTTTTATTTCCATTTCTCGAATGACTAAGGACGTGGAACATTTTCTCACATATTTATTTGCCATTTGTATTTCTTTGTCTGAGAAGTGTGTATTCATCTCAGATGCCCATTTCTGGATTGGGTCTTTGAACTTGGACAGGTACATGTCTTTTAATTCTTTGTATGTTCTAGATAGAAGACCTTTGTCTGAGGGACAGCCAGCTAGGATTTTTTCCCAATTTGTGGGTTTTCTTTTTACTTTGCTGGTGATTTCTTAAGATGTACAAAAACTTTTCAGTAGGATGAGGTCCCAATTATTGATTCTTTGAAGTGTTTCCCTTGCAGTTTCATTTTTGTTCATGAACTCTCTGCCTACTCCTACGTCTTCAAGATTTTTACCTACTTTCTCTTCCAATATATTTAGAGTTTCTGTTTTAATGTTGAGATCTGTGATCCATTTTGACCTGAGTTTGATGCACGGTGATAGACTGGGGTCTATTTTCAGTTTTCGGCAAGAGGCAAGCCAGTTTTTCCATCACCATTTATTAAACAGGCCTTCTTTTTTCCAGTGGGTTTGGTTGACCCCTTTGTCAAATATTAGGTAGCTGAGTGGGTTTTCCGTTGTGGTTGCATCTTCCAGTCTGTTCCATTGATCCTCAGGTCTGCTTTTTAGCCAGTACCAGGTTGATTTTATTACAGTAGCTTTGTAGTATAATTTCAGGTCAAGGATTGTGATTCCACCTGACTTGTCCTTGTTGCCCATGATTGTTTTTGCTATTCTGGGTCTCTTCTGGTTCCAGATGAATTTGAGGCATATTTTCTCTAGATCTGTGAGGTATGTTAATGGTAGTTTGATGGGAATTGCATTGAATCTGTACAACAGTTTTGGTAGTATGGCCATTTTTACAATATTAGTTCTTCCTAACTATGAGCAGGGTATGTTTTTCCATTTATTGAAATCCTCTTCAATCTGCTTTTTCAGAGTATTATAGTTTTCATTAAATAAATCTTTCACATTCTTTGTTAGATTGATTCCTAAGTATTTCAATTTCTTGGTTGCTGTTGAAAAAGGGTATGGTTTCCTCAATTTCTCTCTCAGTCTGTTTGTTGTTCGTGTATAGGAATGCTATTGATTTTTGGGTGTTGACTTTGTATCCGGCTACGCTGCCAAATTTGTCAATTAATTCCAGGAGTTTTCTTGTGGAGTTTTTGGGGTCCTCCATGTATAGTATCATGTTGTCTGCAAATAGTGATAGTTTGACTTCTTCCTTTCCTATCCTTATTGTTTTTATTTCTCTCTCTTGTCTGATTGCTCTGGCTAGTGCTTCCAGAACTATGTTGAATAGGAGTGGTGACAATGGACATCCTTGTCTTGTTCCTGACTTTAAAGTGAAAGTTTTCAGTTTGTGTCCGTTTAGTATGATGTTGGCTGTTGGTTTGTTGTAGATGGCTTTGATCAGATTGAGGTAGAGGCCATCTATTCCTATTTTTTCTAAGGTTTTTAACATGAATGTATGTTGGACTTTATCGAAAGCCTTCTCTGCATCTATTGAGATGATCATGTGGTTTTTGTCTTTGACTGTACTAATATAGTGTATTACATTAATTGATTTGCAAATATTGAACCATCCCTGCATTCCTGGGATGAATCCTACCTGGTTGTGGTGTATAATTTTCCTTACGATACGCTGTAATATATTTGCCAGTATTTTGTTGAGTATTTTTGCATCTATGTTCATTAGAGAGATTGGCCTGTAGCTCTCTTTCTTGGTTGGGTCTCTCTCTGGTTTTGGTGTCAGTATAATACTTGCCTCCAGAAATGTGTTGGGGAGAGTTGCTTCCTTTTCGATTTCACTGAAGAGTTTGAAGAGTGTTGGCATTAGATCTTCTCTAAATGTTTTACAGAATTCTGCTGTGAATCCATCAGGGCCTGGGCTTATCTTTGTTGGTAAGTTTTTAATGACGTTTTCAATCTCATTAATTGATATGGGGTTGTGCAGGATTTTTACGTGTTCCTGATTCAATTTTTGGAATTTGTACCTTTCTAGGAATTTGTCCATTTCTTCTGTATTTTCAATCCTATGGGAATACAGATTTTCAAATTAGGTATTAATGATCTTTTGTATTTCTTTTGGCTCTGTAGTGACTTCCTCCTCTTCATTCCTTATTGCATGAATCTGAGATCTTTCCCTTCTTTTTTTGATAAGGTTGGCTAGGGGTTTATTAATTTTATTTACTCTTTCGAAGAACCAACTCTTTGATTCACTAATGTTTTGTAGAGTTTTCTTCATCTCAATTGCATTAATTTCTGCCCTGAATTTTATAATCTCCTCCCTTCTTTGGGCTCTTGGTTTGGCTTTTTGCTCTTTTTCTAAGAGTTTGAGGTGTATCATTAGGTTATTTATTTGCTCTCTTTCTATTTTCTTTGTATATGATTTCATTGCTATAAATTTCCCTCTGAGGACTGCCTTCATCACATCCCGCAGATTCCAACAAATCCTGGTTACAGCTGCCTCCCAGCCGATCAGGTTCAGGGGCTGGAAGGGTCCGTCCTGCTGTAATCGCTCTCTCGGCTGTACACGAATTGAGCCGAGCTGCGGCCCAAGCACAGTGCCGATCCCTCGGGCGCCCAGCTCTCAGGATCTGCCCACTTCTCGCTGCTTGGCTTGTCCAGCGGGCCCTTTAATGCTCAGGCCGCGGAGAGCAACATGACCAGTTGGAATTTTGCATCCACAGACTGGGCACCCGCCCGCAAAGGATCGGTCTCTGGGAGAGATTCCCTCTGCCGCTCACCTGGTCGCCATCTTCCCGGAAGTCCTGTTTATATACTTTGGAAGGAGGGAGCAGTTAAAATCCTGTTCCAAAGGACTCACTGAGCAAAGAATCCACTCTCACCGGGGCGTGCGCACGCCCGCACGCCCGGCCTGGAGTCTCCAGCGCTCCAAGCGGATCCGCTCCAGGCGCCGCCACTCACACAGGCTCCCGCCGCCGCGGGGCATCGTCTGTCTGCGGCGGCGCCGGACTGGACCACATTTTTAATCATAAAAGACATCTTAATGAATTTCAAGGAATAGAATAATGCAAGTAGGTTTTCAGACTACAAAGGAATTCAACTGCAAATAAAAAGAGAAAAGGTAGCACATTCAGCATCCAAATGTTTGTTTCAAAAACAGTGCTGTAATCAAAGAAGGCAAGGCTCTGCAGCGAAATGGCTGATGTAGGAGTAAGACATGAGTATTTCAAACAAGCTTAGTGCCTATTGCAGTGACAGAAAGTAGGGATGTGCTAAGCACTGACAAGGACACAATCACGGAGTGTGTCTAGAGGATGCAGGGCCAACTAAAACAGTGCCCAGTGGCCAATGCTGAAACAATTTTACCATTAGAATCAGTGAAAAAATGGTATTTGGTTACAAACCAAAATAGAAGATGAATACTAATTTGTCCATAGTGACATAAATTACTAAAAAAGTAATAAAGAAGAAAACAATGGTGCAAATAATAAGTATTCAAGTATTCAAGTAATCTATGTAGATACTTCACCTCAATTATAACTGGTAATTTCACTATCCTAGATCCAGAGTCACGCTTAATCGCCTAGGTTTCAGAAGAGATTTCACTTTCCCACTTCTGTATGTTTGAAATTCTTTTCTTTAGATTCTGTCTAGGTCCAGATTATAAGTCTGGTTTCTTCAGAAGCTGACAGACAGGGTAATTACCTGACAAAATAGGTGCTTAACAAAGGGGTAAGAATTTGAAGTTTAACTGCTCATTATAGAATCCTTGAAAAGAGTAAAACAGAAAATCCTCTTGCTTTCAAACTCCAATATCAACTCTGACTTCCTTTCACTTGGTTTCCAATCATAAATCTTTCTAGAATTTTTATGGAGGTCAAAGACCTTTGTCCTTATTACTACCTATGGTGGATTCACAACTGGTGGTGAACTTGTAAAAGTTCAACTTGACCTGAATCAGCATGGTGCTGAGTGTGGAGGCCCGCCTGAGGATTGTTGCCCGCAGCATAAGAAGCAGAACCAGAGAAGAAGAGAGGCTGTTGGTTGCTGTTGGAAGCTCTTGGGAAGCTGATAGGGATCTGCTGGTTCTCTTGGGCGATTCTTCTGGAGGATCTTGTCATGCTGGCTTTCTAAATGAACTTGACTGCTCCCACTGGAGGAGGAGCTTGAGACCTGTTGTCACTGAAAACGTCTATGTTTCACTTTGGGGGAGCATCACTTCCTGACTCCAGAGGAGAAGATGGTGCAATGCTCAGTCTCCTGGAGAAGCTTGTTGTGCTGGCTTTCCTGATGGGAATTCATCTGTCCTCACCTTTGGAGGAGCTTGAAATCTCACTGTCGCTGAGGATAACTGTGGTACTTTTGGGGGAAGCTCTGTTCCTTACTTTGAGAATTACTTCCTATCTCCAGTGCAGATCCCTCAGCCTGTTGGCACAGATCCTTCATCCCACTGGCACAGATTTTCTAGCTTCCACCACTGACCTTTGGCCTTTCTCAGTGCAGATCTGTGAAACAGCCCTGCATAAGACATTGTCATGGGCTCTAGGCCCCCAGTTGGACTCATGGGAGGCATTGTGATGGGCTCTAGGCCTTTAGCTGGACTCAGGCAGGATATTATTGTGGGATCCAGGCCCTCAGCTAGATTCTTTGGTCATTAGTATATGGACAGATGTCCTGCACTCTCTTTTTGTGTATGAATTTTTGGGTGACTGTTATAAATAATCTTATAAAATGTGTGTCCTGTATTGTACTGTTCCCCTTGCAAAACTCCAAACTACAACAGGTCCTTTCCTCTCACATTTAGGTATGAGTTTTACCCTTTCTAGTAGTACTTCCGTTTTCATTTTTAGTCATCATATTTGTGATTGTGTTGAATGAATATATTCATCATATATTTTTTGTCCACTGTTTGTCTGGCAGCTTTTTTGTGCTCACAATATAGAAGGGAGCAAACTGAAAATATTTGCCCTCATAATACATTAATTGTGGAGAATTATAATTGGTAATTCTTACCAATTTGTTATGATAAATTAGAAGTATTTAATTTTTGGTGGTCATTTCCTCACTTGTTTCTCCAAACCTTATTGAAACTGTGAACATATTTAACAGATAAAGAAACCATGGCACCAAGAAGTTAAATAACTTGCCTAACTTACAGAAAAGTAACTGATCATAGTAGAACTTGAACCCAGACCCTCTGAAAGTCAGAGACATCAACCTTAACTACAAGACATCCTGACTATCTGTGGTGTGAATGCAGAAGTAGTTTGAAGAGCAGGCTTAGTTTCCAGTTACAGTGTTAATTTTTTCTTCCTTATCTCACTATGATATATAATTTCTTTAAAAAACTAGCAAATTTATAGAAGTCATAGAGAAAATAAAGTCAATCATCTGAAATCTCACCACTTAAAGAAGTCACTGTCAACAGGTATTCAGAACTATGTGTGTATATGAATGCATGCATATATGAACATTTATTTTGTCTATACTCAATTCATAATACTTTGTAATCCTCATTTTTACTTATTATTTCAAATTGGCAAATTTTGTTAAGTATATATGCCCAATTCTAAACGAAAAGAATTTCTTCATTAAGTTACATTCTTAGGAGTAGCATTACTAGTGGAAAGTTAAACAGAAATTTCTTTAAAAGGCTTTGAGCCCTATTAGCAAATTATTCTCTAATAAGGTTTTATATAGGGTGACATATACATGTTCTCTTGTCATGGCACCAAGTTAATCACAGATAGTAATGCTCTTTTAAAGATTTTCTAATCTGAGTGCAAACTGTGGTATTTCTCTATCATATTATAAGTATTTTCATAAAACTTTTTCTTAAGTAAATGTACGGTCTTACTTTGGTTTTTCTTGATAGATATGTTGATGATTTTTAATCTAAGTTAGGGTTATATTTTGTTGATTTGTTTATTTTTCCAACTTCCTATTTTTCCAAGAATTTCTTTTCATACTAGTAAGTTTATTATGTTTTCTTTATAAGTGGACATTTGAAAGCTTGTGAAGAAGATTTTGTTATTGAAAATGAAAGTTAATTAACTACGACCTCAACATTTATTTCATCCCAGATCTTGTGAAATCATTATATGACTAACATGATAATACAATAGCAGTGATAGTTACCTTGTTAGGCTATTTTCTTATCAAATTATGTAATTAACCTACTACTGATTGTCAAATGAAATTTTTAAAGTACCAGACCCATATTCCATAAAGGCTATAGTTACTTGTGTAAACTTGTTCTTGTTCACCTAATTGTAGAATATTTGAAATGAAATGGATCTCAGCTAAGTGTCTTTTTTCTCATACTCATTAATTTGCATTCACTCATTTCTGGCTTTGGCTGCCTTTGACAAAAACAGGTCCCAAACACTTGCAATGTTCATAATAAAAACAAATGGCTATACAAAATTTTATTGTCCTTCAAGGCCTGTGGCTAAATGTCCTGTGGAGTATACACAAATACGCATATGTTGTGTGACAGACTGAAAATAATGGTAACAATAATAATAAATACATTTAAAATGCAACCCTCTTCTAGGAAGTAAAAACCAAAACAAAGGAGGAATAGGTTCCTCTTAGTGGTTGAGTCATCTCAGTATAGTACCTGATAGGTTTCTGTTTTATTTCACAAACCTAAACTCTCACCCTGTCTGAAAGACAAGCCTAACTCTCCTCTTGTCTTCCATCTAAAAGAAAAAAGAAGGGTCAAGCAAAGCTATGCTCTCTCTAAAAGCTCCTACCCATCTGCTCCAAGTTGCAATCCCTGTTAAAGATCACAGACGGTCCTTCAGGAGGCACTGTTTGCACGCAAAAGCCCTTCCTCCTCCATCAGGCTCTCTGGCTGCACAATTTTTGAGATAAATAGTGGCTTTTGCAGGGGCCTATTTCCTCCTGCCTGTCTCTGGTGTGTGGACGTCTGTGCAGAGTTACATCCACGGGTCAGCCTGGAGCCCTGGCCTTGCCTGCCTCGTCCCCGCTGCCTTTCAGCTAGTATCCATCAGCCTTCCAGATGCTTATCAAATTCAGGGTGCATTGCTAAACAAAGTTGATCTTTTTCTTAAACAGCTGTGTCTTTCACAAACACTCAAGAAATAAGCAGCTTCATTCTTCTCTTAAACATTTCTTTTCTTAAAGCAAAATTTTTGGTACAGAAGAAAATGAATAGCACCTGGAAAAGTGCAGGAACGTTGTGTACAGTTAGACTCACAGAAGGACAGCAGCAACTGTATATTTTGGCGAGGAATAATTTTCTTCCTTATGGATTGACCAACCCCACAATGAGACATTATCTGTTAGCCCAAAGTCCCATGTGACCTTTCTGGATTTTTAGCAACTGCATGTTGTTGTTCACCAGAAGATTAATTTATGTTCCTGGCCAAATGAAAATGGAGGAGAAAGTGTTCCTTCGGCTGGGTTTGTTTAGCTGCTGGAGAGCATTAGTTTTGAGTACACAAAAAGCGCTTTAATCTAGAAACAAAGTAGTATCTTTAATAGGATAACTGACTATTTGAATGATACTACTAATTTAGTTATGGACTTTAGGTAGATAATCCCTGGCCTGTTGCATGAAATTGGACAGAATTAATCTTAATCATAGATGTTTGACAGGTAAGTAAAACTAAAAATATTGTTCCAAAAATTGGGGATTATAGAACTTCTATGGAACTATACATGTACAATTTAACACTGATAATCCTTCAATTTAGATGAAGAGTGGTATCTGCCTTGATAATATTTTTTAATATCAAGGTCAGGATTTTATCTTCCACATCACAAATACTTTGAAAAATCGTTACTTGGGGGACACCATGCACACTGTAAATAGCAAAAGTAATGATCTAACAGGCCTTTTTTTCCCTCAGAGATATGAAAGTGGAATCAGAAACTATGTATTTATAGGCTAAAAATAATCTCCTGAATCTTATTTTCAATCACATTTTCAAACCACTCAGTCTCTCTTAAGGGAATTCATCACTATGGTTATTTCTCCACTCAAGCTGTCCTTCTAAATCTCTAAGAAATGGAAGAACAATTTACAACATTAAGCATGTTTACTGAGGGTGTTTTAGGAAGCCTTGACCTTTCACAGAGACTGTAATATGAAGGCCTTGTGACTGTTTCATTTCATAACACAAGCAAAAGTATGAAGAAAAGTAATGAGCAAATATAATCAAGTATGCTACACCATTATTTTAATCAGATGCTGCTAATTGCTTTCATTTTTATATTTTGATGGAAAAATTAAATAGTTTTATGTAAAATGTAATTTGAATAGTCTAGTATGAGTTCTTATTTCAGTGGGGATTGGAGATTGCTGAGCATCTATTCATTGAGCATTTTAAATAATCTTTTTGATACCAAACTCTGAAATTAAAGAATGAATAAGACCAACTTCTAAAAGCATTAATTAATGGTCTTATGATTTGCAAGTATAAATTTCACTAGTAATTAATTGTTTTTCATGCCAGTGCAGCCCATGGTAACACTTCCAATTTGTAGAAATATGTAAATAGTAGAGGGTTCATTAAAAGTTTGACCCACTATAGATATGAAGAGGATGGAGTATCTTTGAGTACTGGTTCCTATTTATTCTTATATTTTAATAGTAAAATATATACTCCAAACTGTAAAAGCATATGTACAGATTGCATGTCTTTTGGAAAGTACAAAAAACTGAGAAAGTACCAAACATGATTTTTCAAACTATTTCTTGAAAGGAATATATAACTTTTATTCCTATGCATTTTTACAAATTTGAAGGCTACTCTTAAGGATTTTGTCTCCTATGGAATGAACAAGTGTCATTATGTCCATTCTATACATTAAAATAGTTGGTGCAGTCAGTTGGAAGAAGTACATTAGCAGTGTCATCACAGTAAGCAATTGATGAGAAAGACTTCAGATTCCTTGACTCTCAGAAAAAGACCCCCTAGGGCTGGGGATATAGCTCAGTGGCACAAGTGCCTGCTTGGCAAGCCCAAGGTTCTGAGTTTGATTCCTGACACAAAAAACAAACAAACCAAAAACAGGAAAAGATCCTGTAATGTTTTCATAGATCCCTAAAATTAGCAAACTGAGTTATACACATAAGGATGACTTTTACGATGCTATAGGTCTTGACCTATATGAACTAGTCTTAATACATTTAACTTATCATGTACAGATTGGCTGATATGCGGCTGAAATTTTGCTACTCTAGATAGCCACATGTTGTACCCCAGCCTTTACCTCAAAAGCAGACAATCGAAGTTAGAGGTGGGTTCCTGGTGTAGTATGACATAGTAAACAGCTGATAACTAAAGAAAATACCAGCAACTCACAGGAGAGAGAAGTGTTGATTTTTCCTAAATTGAGAAGTCTTCTCGGAGAATTCCTTGTCTGAAATAGAACTTAGAATTTGAAGGTCCATATTTTCTCATTACATATAATGTGAAGGCTGTAAATTGCTCAGGTTAATGAAATACGGAGTAAGTGAAATTCAGGTAAAACTCATGTTTTCCTCTAGACTTCACTTCAATGAACTCCGGTTTGTACATTCCATATATTGGTTAGAATAAAACTAAGAAACTAACCCTGCTTCTTTCTCTGATACATTCTTATATCAGTGCACTCTTGCCATCTCTCTTGCAGCAAAAGGATTGCAAATATCTACTATGTGCTCTATGCACTACCACCCAAGAAACTTGTAGGTTGGTTTCTAAGACTTTCGACATACAAGCCAAGAGGTGGGAACTCGTCACACTTGTTCAGCCTTCCATTCTTATCCCCAAGACAATGTAAGACCCTTGATATTATTTGCTAGCTATATTCACGTATTTGTACAAATATAATGAATATACTAGCATTTATAAATAGTACGTCGTAGTAATGAAAACCTTTTACTTATTAAGCAGAAGTCATCCTGCTGTTTTCACTCTTTTTAAATGATTGCATTAGCCTTAGTGTGTATATTCATATTACCCTTAATTTCTAGAATGTTGTCAGCAGTTTGTTATGGTCTTTATTTTATGGATGCCATCACTGCAACTTACAGAAGTCAAAAATTTTTACCTAATATCACGTAGCTAGTAAGTGTCAGAGTTGACGCTCAAAACTGGATCTACTGGGCTTTACAGTCTGTCCTCCCTCCTCCAGTCTGCAGCCTCCACTGCCGTCTGTCCTAGTTCCTATCTCCTGACGGTCCCATCTGACTATGCTTATTGTGCAGAGGTCCTATTCATAAAATGTGCCACCCTCATGCCAGAGGAAGACTTCTGCGTCTGTATTAGCTTGTCCTTTGCTCCTTACCCCACAAGAACTGAAAAGGGACTGCAAATGCTTCAAACCTATTTTGGGGGAGAAAGGTTGATTTAGAAACAATTGTTTTATGTGTGCACCAACACTTTATCTTCCTGGATTTTCTATTAAAAATAAACATAAAACTCTACCAGAATTTTTCCCCTCCAAGAATTGACTGATTGTACAGCAATTGTGTCTTCATAATCTTTTAACAGACTACGAAACAATCTCTGTTGGGCTTGATGGATGAATCCTAGTAGTTTATGCTTTCACAGTGGCTCTCAGTAGAAATGGGCCTATGCTTGTAATGAATCCTACAGGGACTAGATTAAACTCTAACAAAATGATGCAAACAAAAACTAAAGACCTAATAATTTCTCAAGGGATGAATTAGAATGAGAACCGATTATTATCACAAGTAACCAAGGGGTCAGATTTCAGAGTTTCTGGTTTGGTTATTATTTTCTCCCTATCATGTTACTTATAATTTTGTCTTTTGTTTTTCTATTTTATTGCTATGAGTATTTTTCTTTTTAAAACTGGCTATTTTCCTTGAATTTATCATTTTACACTTTTTGAATTTGAGTGTGTATTTACTTGTTTAAAAAGTTCCATTTCTCCATAAATGGATTTATTAATTGTGAATTTTTCCAAGAGCTGGTTTATTGGATTCCATAGGTATACGGCCGTGGTTTGGTTCTAAGTAGCATAATTAAAAGTGCTAGCTTATTTTTAACTCAGTAATTATTTAGAAATGTGTTTTATTGTTATTTTATAAGTATATTTAGCAATTTGGGGAAGCAATGTAGTATGAATGGTTTTCACATTTTGGAAGTTATGGAGATTTTTTTCTCTCTTAGCTCATGCATGCATACTTCAGAATACTTGCTGGGAATTAAAAATTATAATATTCATATTTTGTAAATTCATTGTCTATATTTTTTTATTAAATAAGGCTTTTAACTTTATCTATTTTCTTCCAAGTATTTTCAGAATTCTGTAACCATGCTAGTCTGATAAAATTTTTCTAAAGGAGTGTTTATATTATATGTATGTTAATGCTATAAAGTATATTGAATAAAAAAGTTCTTTATATGCAAATTATCCTGAAGACTTGAAATGGTAACAGAATAAAATATCCATCTTTGTCACATTTGACCTTAAATTGTATCTTACATTGAAAATATTGCCAATTTTGCTTTATTTTTTATTTAATTGCTGACTCATTTTTCTTCTTTGAAGGAGGATCTATGGTCTATCTAACATGCTTAGAGATATTACATAACTTGCCTATTATCATTCATATAGCATCTGGTAAGCTAAGCGCTAAATTTTAAGAGTTATTGTTTATCCTATTCTCTAATATGTAGAACTCATGCCAGAGTGTAGAAAGTAATTAAGAGGAGAAAGTAAGAGGCCTCATGATTTTCTTTGGCAAAAATACACATAAATCATTTGGAACATCTCATAATGAGTCAATCTGTGATGGTTTGTTGGTGCTCTTCTTAAATTCTTAATTACATCTGTTTTTGAATTGATACATATAAATACAAATGTTTGAACATACTAATGTGCTGTTTTGATTCATGTATGTATTGTGCAAACCAGCTTAAACCTATATATCTCCTCAAGAATGTATTATTTATCACTTGTTTATGGTGAAAACTTTCAAAATATTTCCTTCCACTTTTTGAAACACACAGAATATTAACGTGAGCGAGAGTTACCCTGCAGTTCAATAGCACACTGGAACTTCTGTCTTTTATATAACTGTAATTCAGCTAAATAAATAAATATTAAAAAATAAAGAAGATTCTTCTGCTTAATTTTGTGCCTTCATTATTTTATATTTGTATTTTCATAATCATGGGTTAAGACCACCTTAGTACTTCTCTTAGCTTGACGAAAGTTTGCACAACCTTTTTCTGGATTCTACTATCTCCCTTTCCTTAGAGCATTTAATTTAGTAATCTTGTGAATATAAATGCTTGCTCTGCCGCATTCTTTAAGACCGAGTCTCACTATGTAGTTCAGTCTGGACTTGAACTCACCGTGTAGTCCATACTGGCCTTGAACTCACAAATTCCTATGGCAGTCCTTCTGCGTCCACCTCTGGAGTCCTGAAATTATAAACATGTGTCACCATGCTCAGGGAGATATAATTTTTTAAATGTTCTTGATAGTGTCAAATCCCAAGAATATCTTTCTCCAAGGATCTAAGAGATATTTCTGAGGTGTCATAAAAAAGATAGCAACTCAAACCTCCCAATCTTTGTTTGAGGTAGCAAACTAGCTGGTAGGCTTCTTGCTGCAGACTAGAAAACTGCCGTGACTAAGTTTGTCCTTGTCCTTTGAACCTCTTCTAGTTCTAGTGTAGTGTTTGCTTTGACAAAGCTGTAGAAAACACGTGCCCAAATCAACGTAAACATATTAAAATCACTGTCTTCTCTTTCTTGTCCTTAATTCTTTACAAAATTCATTCAAAATTGGTGAAGATACTTTGATCAAGAAAATCATGGTTCTGTCTTTACATTTCTGCAAAAGAGAAATCAACTCTCACATTTTTCAATAAGGTTTTGTTTAAAATCAAGTTTCTCAGAACTATTTTAAAGAAGAAAGTAAGTTTTACCCACTTTTAGCTCTGGTTCAAGGTATGAAATTTATTTAAAAAGATTAAGCTAAATGTTTAAAGATTTTACATATGTACTCATATTTAGAGATGGGGCTGGGAGAATTTTAACCATTAGAGAGTAAAAACCAATGAAAGTTAAGAAATAACATTCAAAGCAGGAAACTTGGACTCAAAATATTAAAAATACTTATTTTACTCATATACTTCCAGAGGTAATACCACTTGATCTACTCACTTGTTGAGAGGGAAGAACTAACATGAGGAGGAAATAGATATCTGGGGGAATTACTGTTTAAAATGCCCATGGTCATTTAAATATTTTTAATGTAATCAAAAGAAAAACCTCTTAGGTATTTTGACTACTTTTGTTTTATCAGAAAATTCTCCAGTGATTTGTATTCAGGATTGACTGGAAACAAATTTTTTCCTTTATTTTGCTTGGAAATCTTCAGTTATACTGATATTTAATGTTTTCTTAGGACTCTGAATTCTATTTTTTTCTTTCAAAAGTAAAAAAAGGCAGTATGTGAAAGTAGGACACATGTTATTATTTTCTCCAATGTTAAACAAAAACTCAACATAATAGTTGCATATTTTTCAAATTCCTTTATATGTTCTCTGAAACAGTTAAGCAAATCAACACATTTACCTAAGGAGGAAATAATCTCCTAGAATACTTTGAGAAACTAACTTGTTAAATAGCTTCTAGTTTTTATGTGCTTCTACATAAAAAACTAAATAACAAAACCCACAAAATACAAACAGACCATAAATCAATGAATCAAGCTAATAAGGACAATTTCAGCAGAGTTTGAAAGTACATTTAAGTGTAAAAACTAAAAATTGAACACTCTGGGAAGAGAACATATGTCATTTGTTTGCAAAGAGAACTAAAATTGGGGGGAAAAAACAAGGAAATTCAACCCAGATAATTTTATGAACTACTTTTCATGCATCTGATTTCTCGGGTAAATATGAAATTAAACTTTGATTGTTTTCCCGTAATGTCACCAACTTGAAATCAGACAGTATTTGGCACTTTTTAAACACATGAATAGTCTTTTTCCAAGTTATATTTGTCAAAACAATGTGAAATGTAGTCTGTAGTGCAATATATAAACACCATGAGGTGGCTACTTTTAATCAGTCATTTTGGTTCCTGTTTCTGGAATTGCTCACTACAGTGGGAAACATAATAAAATTATGTTATCTCCTCTATTAATTTCAATTTCATGACAAAGGATTTTAAGCAGAAATTCAAAGTAGCCATTTCATTTGGAAAGATAAACTTGTTTTGTAGTAAATTCTTCCAATCCTTCAGGTACTTTGGAAGTGGGCACTTAGTAGTGCTTCACCTGGAAGTGGTGCTCCTGGGAGATTCTGCAGGAGTCAGCCCGCCTGCGGGTTGGGCCAGAAACATCAACATCAACAGATCTCTCCTCATGCTCACTCTGTCTGACAGCTTAGATTAGAAATATCTACCAGCTGTTCCATTTCCTACCTTTCTTAGTTTTGGTAAAGTGACAAATATAACAGATTTATCAACATTTTTTTCTGTAGCTAAAATGTCAGTTAGCTTACCAAATACAAAAAAATAAAATCTACCTTGTAAAAGATACCAGGACTTCAAGCAAAGTGAATTTGCTATTTTAAAAAATAATGAGAGCATTCACAAAATTAAATAGAAATATAAACCATTTTGGGGGAAGAGTTCTTATTAAAATACATGATAATATAAATATTTTCAGAATAAAAGAAAAGCAAAAGCAGAATCCAGCTCAACAGCACTGCAAGTAAAATCTAAAGTGACAGAGGAAGGGGCTGAGAGGAAATAGCAGAGGAAAAAAGACATTTTTTAATTGTTTTAAAATTTATTTCCCACATAAGACCTATTGTTTGTGGGTATTTTTGTTTCTTATTTTTAAAATAAAACTAACACTTGCCCTTCCTATATGACAGGATTCAAAGTTGTAATGTAAAAGCCTTATATATCATAAAGCATTTTACAAACATATAATCTTACTACTTTGAAATCATTGACTTCATATCACTGATTCAGTAATTTCTAAAATAAATGATTAAGAGATTCAAAATATTTTTCACTATTTTCCATATTTAAAATGGATTTTGGTGCTTAGTTGGATCTGATAGACTATTGACTGGGAACCCATGACAAAGACTAGAATGTTCTTACTCATTAAAATATATATATGGGTACACTGCCCAATTCAACCCTTCTCTCATCTTTTTCTTCATACGTAAATTCATTTCCCTCAGTGACAGTAAGCCAGTCACTAAAGGATAGTCTGTCTTTTCAACCAAGAATACAGTGGAGCAATCTGGATTATTGATGTTAGTTGGATATCTATATCAAGAAATGGAGAAGGGTAAACACAGGTACGTGGCTGCCTCTTGACAACAGAAAGCTAATTTCTGCAGAGTAACCTAACATGCAGGCTTCTCTTGAGAGCAATCTTATCCATTTTCTCTTAGAACATGCTTAAATGAGATCTGAAATGTGAACAAACTGTCATTCAGAAGCCTTGCCCAGGTCAAACTCCTCATTCCTCTAAATTTTTAGTTGGAAGGTCTCTTTATGCATTTTGTTTGTGGATGAGGAGAGTATCTTTTAGCTTCTCTGGCATGTTGAGTAAACTTCTAGAACACTCAGGGAGGTCTGCTCAACTGTGTCAGAACTGTGAACCAGTCTAAGATGTCAAGCAATTTGTTATTCTTGCTGAAAGTGATGTGACCCACCCCAGTGGTTCTGGCTTTTACCTCTGCCCCCATGTAGTCTAGACTGCTCATGCCTTACAGTAGAATAAACAAAATTAGTACGTGCTTAGAAGCAGACAGTAGGCATGAGTGGCACTAAAGTGAGGAGTGGTTGGATCATTCAACTGAAAGATCATTCAGCCTCCCAGTCTGCATTATTCTTAGCCCAAGTCACACTGACAGGGCGTAATATGATAAGAGCAGTCAGGTGGAGGTGGTCTTGTTTTCCTAGGGGGAACTTAATTACCCAGTTATCAGAAGCATAGCACAACTCCTTTCTCAAGAACAAAAGCCATTACAATTCTGGAAGATGATATCCCTCTAGTCTTCAGGGAACTTCTGTATTGAAGCCACCTGTATTTAATGACTTCCCAAAACCTCAGGACAATAATCAAGGAAGGCAATGTCTATCATCTGAATGATCTCTGAATTATTTCAATTATCTAACCAACCCTTCAAATAAGACAGTGCTTCAAGAAAGTACAGACACATTAATCAGACATCCTGGGAAAAGAGCATGAGAAGGGACTTCACTGAAAAAAAAAATCTCTTTAAATAGTAGTATCTTGGCATATTAGCAGCGTGTGTATACAAGGCCCTCTTGTTATTGTTATTGAAGAAAATATCCATATTTGGAAGAAAAAACTCTTTAGCTCCAGCTTTATCTTTTACTATGTGCATGTAGACTAGTTATTTTATCTGCAACTTCCTGATAGATTTCTAATAGAAGAGAAAATGATATCTTTTTCATTGTGCTCATCTGGCCGTGAGGTAAGGCAATGTGCATAAAGCATTGAAGAACATACTGGATAATTGGTAGTTTTCCTCCCAGCCTTTCACGGTTGGAATCTGCCTTTTGTCCCTAAGTACTGCCACAAACTACGTGACCTCAAGAAAAGTACTTAACCTCGTGTGGTGTCAGCCCCTTTGAATGTAAAATGGGAACCTTGTAGTGATTGATTCCAAGGTCCCTCCGAGCATATTTTTCACTAAAGCATGAAACATCATGGTGGATTTCTATAGACTTTACTTTCCCTTTTGTTCTCTTATAGCCAGCTGTTATCACAGGCTTGGCTCAGTGAAACATAATTACTTTTTCCCTATGGAGTCAAGAAACAAACTAAATGGCAGTGTCCTTGAATAATTTATTTGACTCCCAGAATTAGTACATTATCATAGTTGCTATGGAAGAAGCAATTTACATTTTGAAAGGGTATTTTACTTCTTTTATCTCTGAATGTATTTTAATCCTTTTATGACTTAGAAGACATGAGTCCGTTATTTTGTGTCAGTGCTTCCCAGATCTTATTTGGGTGGGGTCAGTTGTTATCTGCAGTGTCTGCTGAGGTTAATGCTCTGGGATGCTAAGTGCCTACATTCAGTTAATGAGTGCCAGGCAGCATCACAGGAATATGTACGCTAACCTGTACCTTATCAGCCCCTTCATTTTTTTTTTTTTTTTTTTTTTGCCTTCTGTTAGTGTGATTGGTAGAAAAACAGCTTATGTACAAGCTTCAATAATTAAAAGCAGATGTCAGATTTGAGATTTGGTAATGCTATTTGAAGAACATTTTCTATGAGCAGATGCAGATTCAAATCCAGACTCTGTCAATTATTAGCATGATCCTGGCTAATCACTATAGTAATCTGAATTTTGGTTTCTTTTTCTGTAAAATTAGGACAGCAGTGACTGCAACTTGATTTTGATGTCACTTAAGAACCTATTTCTGAAAAATATCTTTGAGACAGTTCTCTACTCTGATGTAATACATATTAAAAAGATTTCTAGATTACTTCAATTCTAGGAGATGTTACATTGAAGACAGTTATAGGACCTGTGAATGTGACCAGTAGGTAGATTTTGTAGATGATCCTTTGGAAATGAACAATAATAGCTATAAGTTTACCAGAATATATTCCTGGAGTTAGTGTGCTGGTAAAAAGAAAAATCACAGTATAACATAAAAAAGTGAAAGTCCTGAAAGCAGATATGAGAGATTTGTCCTCTGCCTCTGTAATAACAGGAAGGGGTTGGCAGTCAGTATAATTATTTGCCAATATGTTAGTGTCCCCATTGCAGAATTATGGTGGGATTGCGCTTGACAGTCTCTTTGATATCAGATGTGGAAGTGTCACTTGCATAGTCAATGAAAAGCATTTGGTTTGGGCATGTGTTCATGGCCACAAGGCAGTCATGCCCTCAGCCAGCCCCTACAAAGATAATGTGGAGTAGAGGTCCCAGCTGACCAGTGAACGCTACGAAAAATCAGCAAGGAAGGTATCTGTGTTGTTTTAAAACATTGTACTTATTTTCTTTTAGCCTGACTAGATTGTCCTAGTTGCATAGAGAATAAGTTAAGAAAACTAACTCATCTAAAGGTTTGTGGGAATCTATGCCCTTCTCATCATGTACAAAGCCCAAAGCAAGGATTAGGGTAGATGCTAATCTGGGGACTACCAGGAGAATGTGAATGTGAGAGATCAGCGCCCTTTTCTGGGAAAGGACTGGACAAGGGCCTGAGCTGTACTGTATCTTGCTATGACAGGTCGGTGGCCCAAGCTCTGCCTGCGGCCTAGTCACCTGTCATTATTGTCCCACTCTGAGATATATCACATACATGCAGTAACTCTCCATGATGCATGTAATTCGAATGTACTACAAATATCAATAATATAACTATGAAAATAGGTAGTAGTCATTACATACATCTAAGAGAAATCCTGCAGTCTTGAAAAGATCTCAATTTTTATACAGCTAACAATGGATAAAGGAACACAGAGAAGTTACGGTTAGGTGTTTTCATGTTGATTAGACAAAGAAGGCCATAGAAGCAGGGCATGCAGAGGAGAATGTGGTAGCTTCATTGACGGTCCTTGTACATATGTAATTCAAGACCTCCCCATTCTATGTTGTCTGAGCTTCACTCCCTCTCCTGTCTCTGCTTACACAACGCTGTCATTTTGATCCTTTTCACTTTATTTTCCCCAGCTTCTCTTTCTAATATCAACTCAGAGGTATCTTTTTAGGTGCCTCACCAGACCCTCGGAGTAGACACAACTTATATAATCTACTTGTCTTACACTCTTCTTCTCATTACTGAGACAAAATATCTGACATCCAGAGTTAAAGGAAGAAAGGTTTATTTCTGATCACAGTGTGTAGAGGTTTTAGTTCACAGTTGGCTGGCTCTAAGGCAGGGCGGCATTGCAGAGGAGAAACAGTTTATAGCTGGCGGCAGTCAGCAAGGCAGCAAGTGACAGCGGCACCCCTCTTTCTGTCCCTTATATTCGAGCCAGGCTACACGCCCGTGTCGGGCTAGCACTCACACTCAGGGTGGGCCTTCTCTTTACTTATACCCACAACTATGACAAACTAATCAGTGGATTAATTTAGTAATCACGTACCCTTAATCCCAGCATTATACCTCCTCCATCCAGCCATTTGAAAAGTCTCATCTATGACAACATGAGGCTTTGGAGGGACGGCTAGACACGAGCCATCAAACTACATATAATTTTATGTAGCTTCTCTTTGCAGCACTTGCCATGATAATTATTTTTACATTTACTTTTGCAGTTGTCCTATTAGTGATTGTATGTTGCATAAACTAATAAGTTACATGAAGAAGGGAGGGTGTATTCTGGGTGAGATCACTTCTGTATATGCAGGAAGCACCTAAGTCATAGCAGCACTCGACATATTTGCTATATCGGTAAGAATGCAAGTTACTATGAAGGGCATTTAACATGCTGTTATTTTTCAACATGTACAACCCTGGGAGGTAGGTAGCTATATCTTCACTTTCAAAATGAGGATTGCTTAAGAGATTTGCTCAAAATTACACTTGTAGATTTTGAATCCATGTTTTTCTGACTTCAAACCCTCTGATCTTTGCATTGAGTGCCTCTGCCTTGCCAGAGACTAAAGAAATGCTTTAATTTTGAGGGAGTTAATAATGCATGGGAAATGAATTGAATATAATTTTATGCCACTCTGCTCCAGAAGAATTTTTTATTATCCAGCTGTAGCTTTGTGCCTTCTTCTCTTATCAAAAAGAGGTAATTATCTTCATTAGTAGGCAACCCCTTTACTCCCCATATTACTTTGATGCAGTTGGTAAAATTCTATTTTCTCCGCTTCTTGCTCCCTATGAACTACTATCCTCAAAAGCTGTCAGTTTGCAACCAGATGGCCAACTATTATTCACTCCTTAAATTCCTCTGCAGTGATGCATCACCAGGTTCATCAGCAAATAGTAACATATGAAAACATATTGTCTCATCTTCAGTATCTCCAAATGTCGCTTTAACATTTGTTATTCCACTCTGGTTCCTAATTAAAGAAAGCTCATTTCCAATTCCCCTGACTGATATCTACCATTTCAATAATGCCCTTTATGTTTGTCCTAGAATATTCATCATTGTCTTGTTAAGGCTGTTATTTCCCAATAAAATGGTAAATAACAAAGACCTTTCTTGACTTTTCTATAGCTTCAGATAATTTGTTTACTTCTGTGTGGCATCCTCTTGTGTCGTGTGCTATGATTCCACCCTGCACGCGCAGGCAGTAACATCTGCCTTCTCAAACTTGATGGACAGTTTACCTTTTTAAGCCCTTTATCACAGTTTATCCCTCGACTTCTCCTGCTAGACTGAGTGCTATCTCTTTTGCAGCTCTCAGTCACTGGTGCCATTTCCATCTGACTTCTCAGGGCCGTTTATCTCACACACTCAGCCTGCTCCTCTCTTTGCTCAGGTTCTGGGAGGTCTAATACTGTTCACGCCATTCATGTTACTCTCATAGTCATTGAGCTTCTTAAGAAGATCATCTCTGCTTTGTGATTTAATATCTGGTTCTTAATTTTATGCCTAAAAGATAAAACTCAAAGAAAATCATTCTTACCTTCTCTGCTCTGTGCTTGAAAGGCATTTGATCCTATCATTGTGACACTGATTTGTACTTTGAATTATTTGCCATTTAAAATAAATTAAAATTTTGTCTTAGTTTATAATCAGATTACAGTAACTGCATGAATCCACCTAACTTAAAAAATCTAGATTGTCATTTGCTTAAATAATAGGTCAACTCAAATAACATCACTCTCAGCGTGTATTGTAAGGCTGGTACCAATATTTCTGTGATAATCACACCTCTAAAATTTAAATGATATGACCATGAGAAAAATTCCTTTTATAGAACATTAAGTTCCTGGATTCTATGATATTTTTTAATGAAAGACTTGATGGCAAAAAGTGGGGTATATTTGCTATGACTACTGAGAATGGGGTCTCAGATGTGGACATTTTTTTGCCGATCACTTCTATGCACATTTTTCATGCATCCTTAAAGGAAGTAAATACATTTACTATTGATGTTGCAAAATAAGAATTGAAGGAATACGCTGATGCAATCAGAGGTGAAGCAATCATCGTGTATATGACTAGGTCTGGAAAGATTTAGCAGAATAATAGTCTTGGATTTCTCAAGTATAAAAACAGTAATATACTGAAATACACTATAGATTATATTTACATAAGAAAATTGTTCCTTTGTGTTTTATTTGGTCAGAACAAGGTGAAATTCCACCTAAAATAAGTACAAGTCCCATATTATCAAACTGGACAATATCAAAATAGAGATCACACACACACACACACACACACACACACACACACACACACAAGCTGTGATCAAGGCATTACCTACTTTGAAAGCAAGGTATGACTTCTGATCCATTCCTGGGATGAATGGCAAATACAATAATCAGTATGATGGATATGGGCCTGACCTTACAGACGAAGTGAAAATGCAAACAAT
Organism: Dinomys branickii; assembly: GCA_004027595.1. Classification (NCBI taxonomy): domain Eukaryota; kingdom Metazoa; phylum Chordata; class Mammalia; order Rodentia; family Dinomyidae; genus Dinomys; species Dinomys branickii. Next base: position 85,060 of record PVLD010005858.1, on the reverse strand, counting down.
GAGAAGCCCAGTGGAATGATTGCTATTATAAGAGGAAAGCAGAGAAATAGAAGATATAAGAAAGAGCTTAATCCAGTTTAAGAATAAGATGTGAAAGGACCATAGGATGAAATTAATTTACTAGAAGGAGGCGTAAACTATTCTCTGCCAAAGGCTCAGAAGATCAGAGTAAGCATAGTGCTATAAGGAACTAAAAGTAACTCAGAATATTTAGTCAGAAAATTCAAGAGAAAGGAGGAAAGAACAAGCAGAAATAGTACTGGGGTCAGACAGTATGGTTTCAGTAAGGCAGGCACTGGAGTTTGAATTTCTTCCTAAGAAAAATGGGACAAGGTTTTGGTATTGTGCAATGCCTATGGAACCCAATGTAGCTTCTCTAAATAACCCAGGGTTGTAGAATGCAAAGCCTATGGAACTTCCTGCATTGATTCCAAATGGGAGATTTTTTCATAGCTGTAAGCAGAAGCATTGATCCCAAATAGTAGAAGCATTCTTCATATCTGCAAGAAGAAAAATGAAGAAGAAGAAGAAGAAGAAGAAGAAGAAGAAGAAGAAGAGGAAGAGGAGGAGGAGGAGGAGGAGGAGGAGGAAGAGGAGGAGGAGGAGGAGGAGGAAGAAGAAGAAGAAGGAAAGTTCTATAACTTGGTTTGAGTTCATAATTATGTAAGAGCAATCTATTTCCCATGTAGAATATTGATCATAAAATATATATGTACACACGTTCATTTTTTCTTCACAAATAAATATTTAATATATGCATATCTTGTGCCAGGAAATGTTCTAGCAATTGAAGATCTTAGCGGTTAGTAAGTCAGTCAAAGTCAGTTAATTATGGAATATCCATTCTAGTATGAAGGAGAGAGAAGAAAAGTAACTCATCATTATGTAAAAATTGTTTTAAATACAGACAAATATTATGAAGAAAAGAAAACAACATATAGATTTAAAAGATCCATAGGGGTTAGACATGTGACCTTATCCTGTATCACTACCTAGAGATACAGGATATTGGGAGGGCCTCACATGATCCCTTGGCAGAATGTTATTTTCATTTTGGTGTGGTACCCAGAGCTTTCACACTGACCTGTATTCCTAGTCCTTTGTAATTTCTACATTTTCAAAACAGGTCTCATTAACTTGCTCAATTGTAGAATTCCCGGGCAGGGCTTAACCTTGCATCTGCCTGTCTCATCTTTCCAGTGTGTTTGGAGTTTAAGTAAAAAAAAAAAAAAAAAAATAGTGTTAGATGTGAAAGAAAAAGTGGACCAACAGGACCTAACTGTGGTAGGTATGCTTGGGAGGCATGGCTGAAAGGACTGAATGTATGGATATGTACAAGAGAAGCCAATTACAACCAGAATAAATACAGTTGGATAACCTTGTAGTAGCTCAGTTTGAAGGGCAATTAAAACAAATTCTGTGTTGCTACTGTCACCCAAATTAGGTATAATGGTTGTTTGTTAAAAGAGGGAAGATTCTGGCTCCACAAACTGAATTATTTTGTGGAGTCAGGGAAGAAACTTTTGCTTCTTATGAAAGACAGGATTTGGTTGCCTAGTAAGTACTTTTGACTAAAGGCATTCTCAGCTCACAGTTCATTTAGGGCACAATGCTTCCTAAATCCAACATCAAGAGATTTTGTTCACTGTAGTTATGAACATCTGTACTCACAATGGACATATGAGAAAATAATGAGGAGGTCGACTGCTTCTGTCATTCTGAATCCCTCACTATTTGGAAAACAAGGTGGACTGCAGGCTCTGCTTTATGACTGATTTCAGCTACCATAATTCTATTTTTATTTCATTGGTCAGAGACAGAAAAAGGTAGCATTTTTCTACAAAATATTTTTAAAATAAGATCACTAGGCTTTACAATAGCAAAAGTCAAATGTTCTACATTTTTAAATGAAACAGTGTTTATATTGTTGGATTAATTTTGTATTCCTATATCTGGTAATCTGACCAACTACTTTTAAGATAACAATATTCAATGAAATAACCAGTGTTAGTTTTTGGTCATCCTGCTTTGAAATTCTGTATAATTTTTATTTTTTCTCTTTAAAATATAAAAAACCACTACACCAATTCTTTCCTTTCCTGTCCTTTCCTTTTGCTTCCTTCCCTTTCTTTTTTTGAAGCTTTTGTATCTTTCAGTCTGCTTTTGGAGTTTACATATATGCTGTTTACATCTGTTACTATGTTCAAGAAGAGTTATCATAATCTAAGACTGGACTTATTTGCTGTAGGGTAATATATTGTTTACCCACTTTCATAGAAGTGGGTTCATCAGATGGATTAGCCATAGATAATTATTTTAAGAATCAGTGCAGAGGAAGGCTTAGCTCACTATCTCCTTACATATAAATATCTAATAAACTTCATGATCTTATAATAATACTAGTTTAACAGCTTTCTTCTCACATTGCATTGTTCTACTTTCCCCATTACCCATGTCCCCTCACACCTCCTCTTTCAAAAAGTACAGAAAGCATCAGTAGTAGCTTTCTTATTTTCCTTTGGTACGACTCTTCTAAAACATAGTAATCTACAAATTGATGTGTCTATCTCTCAGTTCAGCTAATGGAACTGAACACATGTAGCATCCCTTTGCCTGAGGATTTTCAAAGGAACATTTACCAATGCTTTAATATGATGCTGTAAAATGTTATAGTGTTTCTACTTAAAAATATTATCTTATAGAAACTGGCGTATTTACAGGATATACTGTATTTTGACTTGATTGGAGATAGCTCCTCTCAAAGCAATAGTTTCCTTAAGATTTTTGTGGAGAGCCACATATTTCAGCCTTGAGAAGTTACTTCTAACCATTTTGGTTTTCTGCTTTCATGATCCCTGCTGCTGCATTCTTCAGAATTCATTGAGTTTGACATCAGCTGGTGCCCATTTAGGACAGGATGAGAATGACATTCTTTGCCACATCATCAACTTTTAGAGGATTCATCTTCACTAATAAAACAAAGTAGAGGATTGTGTCAATTAGCCAAATAACTGGAGCAAATGCTGAGCGTTTTCTGTGCTTTCCTTTCTCGGCCTTACTGATGTAAAATTATCAAATGAATATAACATGTAGTTAAGGTGCACAACTTGCTGTGTTATATATATATATATATATATACAGTATTGGCATGATCCCCACGATCCAGGTAATTCACGTGTCTGTGCTCTTAGCCGGCCTGCGATGTTACATTAGGACTGTAAACAAGGACTTCTAGCTTTGTGGAGGCACATTTTGTGTTTCCTTTTACTGATTGACAATGGTCAGGAGAACCTCTTTGAATGAACCCAAGTTGAGTATTACTCTAAAGTTTACAAAATTAGTCTCGTACATGTAACCATTTTAAGAAAAGATCTCCCTGTATCAAAAATTAACAAAGGAAAATCAAACACATGAAACCTAAAAAATTAAGGTAAATCAGAGCATCTAAACCTCCCCTTTCATAGGCACTATCAATACATAACTTAACATGATTTAAATATGTATCTTAATTTCTCAGCCTTGAAGTCTGGAGTTTTCTTTTCTTATCCTTTAAAGTGCACTGATTGTCTTGCTGTTGGAGCACTATATGCTGCTACCTCTACATTTTATTTCATTTTATACTTTTTATTTTGTGTTGTTTTGAATGTCTTTAATTGTAGGCTAAAAGAAGGCAAGAACAACACCTTTGTATAGTATATAGCACAATGACACGACCTGATTATGGATAACCACTACAAATATGTTTTATTTCTTTCAACAGTTGGGGTAGATCTAGGATACAATCTTCAGCGTCCTTGAGAAAGAGTTTTCAAGTGGATTTTCATTCCTGTAAAGTGAAGGAGACTATATTTGTCTACAAAACTGCTAGCGAAAAATTTCAACTTTAAGAGTTAAACCTGAAGAAGGTTGTATAGTTTCATGCTCAGTGTGCTAAAATCATGTTAGAAATGAAGAGAGCACCTGAAAAGAGATATTACAATGCAAATTAGTCTTTGTATATCATTAACCTGACATCTATGATATGCCTTGCTCAATTTCAATATTTAATAACTGACCAATTTAAGAATGAATAAAAATTAGAAACAATAACAAGTAAGTTACTTTTCAATAAATAGACACATCCTCCCTGATTTAAGAATAGTAATTGGGTGTAGCACATTAGCTGAGTGGCCTAGAGCAATTTTGTAATAATCTTCTAAGAGTGTAGGGGAAAAAATCAACACTTTATTACTTTTCACATGCAGCAGTTACTGCTTCTCTTAATTCATTTTAGTAAGCTGTCAATAAATTTCACTCCATTAGATGCTGAATTTAATTAGCTCCTGGGTCACAGTTTATGTGACTTCTATGTTGTGTGCTATTTCCTATGTCTAGTAAGTGCTACCTGTAATATCATAAATATATTTAATCTACAGCCAGTAGTAGAAAATTATTTTTCATTCCTTGGATACCGTGCCTTTAAAAAATGCTGTTTTTGATTGCTTTCTGAAAGCTTCTGCTATGGCATGTGGGAACAGGACTGCTACATAATGTGTAGTTCCTCAAGCAAAATAAAAACTTGCAGATCTGTTTAAAAGCTAGCAAATCTTAAAACAGAAGTGTTAAAACTAGGATGGGGCCCCTCTGAGGGAGGCATCTTATGACTGCAGAAGTCCACATACATGGACTCAGTCCTGCGTTGGAGGACTGAGTTTATTTCAAATGGAAACAATCTCTAAGGTGGACAAATTATATTCTTGATAAATTGCTATTGCTAGACAAATAAAGTAATCAGAGATCAGATTACTTTCCAGAAAGGCTAAAATTCAGTGTTCTCTTTGACTCTTAGCAAAAGTGACCTAGGTTGTTATAGCTAACCATGTTGTAGACAGAATAGTCCTTACAAAAAGATTAATTATCACTGACCAAGTTTTGATCTGAACAAGTATATCCCAAATGAGTGGATATCAATACTAGGTATTATTTTTAATTTCCATATTTTGTTCTGAATCAAGAGCCTGCTCAAGATAATTAAGTGCTTTTTTTGGAGTTGTGATGTGGTGTGGAATGCAACTCCCCTGTCCCCTTTTGGTATCAGGATATCGAAAAGGTGTGATGCTCAAATGGCACATTCATGGTGTCCTTGAGGAGAACTGAGAAGTTTAAGGTCCTTCTTACTCCTCTCCCTGTCTGTCTGCAGCAAGTGTTAAGTCTGAAGGTTCCTCTTAGGCCCATTTGAGGATCTTGAGCATTTTAGACACATACTGTTGATGTGGGAAAAAGCAGACAAAATAAAGTTACTCAGTAATTTAGAAGAGATTTTTAAGCCAACTTTGCATAGCCTGTATGAAGGTATAACTCTGTGCCCTTAATTTAGATCTCTGCAACCTCGTTTATTAGTGACAGTTTAAATTTCAGTCTCACAGGAGGTAATGTTCTTTTTCTCTTTTCTTTTTTTTTAATACTCTTTTTAAACTTTGTATTTTCCTGGACCCTACTGTTATGGTAACAACAAGTTAATTGATTAATTAATTTTATTCTAAACAGAAAAAAGATAAACAGTGAAACCAAGTTTTAAAACAGGACAGCTACAATACCTGGTATGTTGCATATTGTTGTCTTTCTAGTAGTTACTCAGAGTAGAAGACATAGGCATGATATCTTGTTCATATGATATTAGTACAAAACTTTAGCTGTATAACTATCTTGTATTTTTTCATTTTTCCCTTTCTCCCTTTCCCCTTTCCCCATGAGTTTGTCCTTTCTTTTGAGCAGTTTCCTCCCAATTCACAATATCTACAGTCCACTTGAGGTCTTATTTACTTGTTCATTTTCTCACACAAGTGAGAAAATACCACAGCAACATATGTGCACCCATGTTTATAACAGCATAATTTGTAATAGCTAAATCCTGGAAACAATCCAGATGCCCATCAACAGAGGAATGGGTACAAAAGATGTGTTTGTTTTTTTTTTAATACAGTGAGTACTATTAAGCCATAACGAAGGATAAAATAGAGTGTTTTATAGGTAAATGGGTGCAACTTGAGACCGTGCACATAAGTGAAATAAATTAGACCCATATATGTAAACAACTGGTCATTTAAAGCATTTACACATTAACATACAGCAGAGAGGTGTTATCCAAGACAAAAATCAACAAAACCATTTTATTTTTACAAGAGTTTCTGAAATCTAGCCATATGTGGTTTTCTGTTTTATTTTGTTTTCCCTTGTTCTGTGTGGGGGTTTGAGGATTTTTATTTTGTTTTATTTGTGTGTGTTGCCTGAGGTACCTCATTTTCTTGATTTCTTGTAACCAGTTACAAGTTCCCTTAGCATTTATTCATATCTGAGCATTGAGCCACACTGATCATTCTAAAGTTAATCAGATACAGTATTCTTCTTTAAATGATTTAAAATTCAGTGCTTACAATATAAGAATTAAAAAGAATGGCAGATACTGTAAATCTCTAATTCTATTAACATAAATGAGTGCTTAATTTCCTAAGAAAATTGGCAAACAGCCACTCAAGGAAACTCCTTGATGATTTCTGAAATCTCATACATCTTATCCATATTACTAGATGGAAAAGACTGTTGTTTGATTTTTCTTATCTTTACAAAAAAGAGCAGTTAAATTAAATGCATGAACTATTTCTCTTAGAACCTATATGATATAGATTTTAAAGTGAAGTGTCACTATTTCTTTTACAAATGTACAGCTACTTTATTTCTAGTGATGAAGAAGTATCCATAAATAGTAGTAACTTAAATTTGCTTATGTATCATAACTACAACTTAAGCACACCCATTGGAAGGGGATATTAGTCACTGTTACCTAGGGAGTATTTGGTTACACTGTAAACTTCATAGTTAGTGGTAAAGCTTTTCAATGGATTTCTTTAGTAGACTGCTGAAATGTATAATTTCACATATGTATTATAAAGAAAGGAAGGCACAGCTCTATTTGATAAGAAACAAAACTACTAGTGTAGACTTCATAATAGAAGATGTAGTGTTTATCAGTACATGAAAATGTAACAATTGCTACTCTTTAAAAAAGTAAGGAATTCAAAATTTCAGAATACTTATAGATATATGAGATATCTAAAGGTAAATCACATAAGATGAGCTATTCAAAACTATAAGAACCAAGCTAAAATAATAAATACCAATCTATACTCTGAATGGCTAGTATTTTTTTAATTAAATATCTGATATCTACGTGTATGCATACTCATCCATATAAACTATGTTGGTTGGGTTTTTTTTTCCTGCGACAAAATACCCCAAACCCCCAAATTGAAGAGGAAGTGTTGGTTCATTGTGTAATTTCATTTGGCTCACTGTTTTATTCATGTGGCTGGGATGAGTGTGGGAACCTCAGGACAGAGGTATGCAGTGGATGAAGCTGCTCCCTCCTTGGTACCTGGGGAACTAAGCAGAGGAAGAGCATCAGGGAGAGAGGGACCAGGGACCAGCCACAGACCCCAGAGCCATGCCTCAGTGACCTACCCAGACACTTTCAGAAGTGTGCTTTCATAACTTGCTAGATATGTCTTAACCCAGTCGGGTTGACCACTCTGGTCAATGATCACACGTATGCTACAAAACTTGAAAAAATACAAAATTTAAGGAACTAAAACAGATGCTCATATATCTTTCTATGACTTAGAAATGAAATCCTATGGATAATCTTGCTGCTTATTTTTTTATGTTTATTTTCATTGTGCTAAATTGTATCAGTACAATTTAGATACACATAGTGATAACATCCACCATATGGAATTTGTACTTGGACATGGTATATCTTGCTTCTTTTTTCCTAATCCTCTCTCTTCCCTGCAACCTTTCTTCCCCCCTCATTTACAAAAGCTTTGTCACAGAAGGGGAAGAAATTTTTCAAAAGGAAAGAGAAATTGCAATGGGGGAAAGGAGAAAAGAAGGAAAGGGAAAGGAAAACTAACTAAATAAATATAAATGTTTATGCCTATATTATTTGATCACATTTTCATGCCTATATCTTGTAATATGAGCAAGTATTTTGAAGATAACAATACGTAATGTCATAATCATTGTTACTTTCATACTATCCTGTTTTGAAATTTCATACTGTTGTTTTTATTGTTTTATTTTTTCTTTAAAATTAAAAGACACATAAAAAAGAATAAAATGGAAACAAATGTTGCCAACTTAAAGGATCAGTATACACAAATCCTTTCCAATTAATTGATATAAATTAATATTATTATTATTATATGTACACACAGCATCATTGCCCAGTTACTCATAGCTTAACACTAACAGAGATCACAAAACTCAGGTTCATTTCAACACTTTGGGAATAAATAGGGCACATGAATGTTGAACATATTCTTGCTGCCCCCCTTTGCTTTCTTTGCTTTGCATCTCTTCAGCCTCATGGCAGTTTGTGCCTTTTGAAGACTAGTGTAGTAACATGGGGGTCTTAATTTTCTTGGCACTCGTTGGAAAATCTGGGCAATAAGATATCTAGAGAGAACCACGGACAATGGAGCATCCCCGGAAGTTAGTTGTTCTCAGGAAACCCAAGGTGACCTGCGCTTCTCAAAATATATTTGACTTCTCCAGCCATGAGGCCAACAAGCCACAAGGCCAGACTTCACCACAATGAAGATGGAGATAATTCAGGAAGAGCAGACACTTCCTCAAGAGTGTCAACAAATCCTAACTACCCGGTTTGTACTGACTAATAGCCTATCAGGCAACAGCTTTTTACCTTCAGTCCCTCTAAGACTAGTGTTGATAGAGAACAACTGAGCTCAGCCAGGTCAGAGCAGAGCTAAACTGGGTGGCAGCTAGAGAGAACGACAAGGCCGTAAAGAATGTCAAAACACCAACGGCGCAAGCTGCTATGTGAGGCGGCCACTCCCGACAGGCTTACACCGGGAGAATAAGGCGCCGCAATAAAAATAAGGTAGAATAAAATAGAGTAAAATGCGACTTGTCAAGTGAAATATTTAATTGCTAATTTGAAAGTAGGATACTTACTTGAGATCCAAATGTTGGCCTGGAAAATAAAGTGCCAGAAATAGTTTAAACACCAAGGCATGTAATAGAAAGTTAAATAACATGGAAAAGAGGAAAAGAAATGGTATAAAAGTTGATTTTGGTGAACTAACAAAATATTAATATAATTTCTAAAGGCAATGGGAATAAGTGATAGAAATAATAAGTAAAGCTATGATAGAAAATATTTCCCTAAACAAGACAGCAGGAATTCAACAATGGCTGTTACATTGCATATTGTTGTCTCCAAATTAATTGTCCAGATTACCAGATGTGTTATTGTTTTTTCTCTTTAAAATAAAAAATCCCAAATAACAGAGAAATCAGATTCATTAGTTGTCTCTGCTTATCACTTTCCACGCTGCACTGAACAAAAATAATGCAAATTTAAATATGGCTTAACATATTACTTACATTTTGATGAGGTAGAAAAATGTTGAACTTCAAAGCAAACAGAAAAAATAGGCTTGTTGCAGACTTCTCCTTTGTAATTCTGTAAAGACTTCTCATTTCTACTCTATAAAGGAGACCACTAAGGAGAACACACATTAACTGTTCAAGGAAAATGTCTAATTTGCCATGAGAAAACAAAGTATGTAAGAACAAGAAAACAACATACATCTTCTCAATCAAGTAGTAAAAGAAAAGACCTTGCATCAATTAAAAGTATGTGGATTAGAATAAAGTTCTCCAGGGCTAGGAATGTAGCTCAGGGTTAGAGCACCTGTCTAGCAAACAGAAGGTTGTAAATTCTTAAATTCAATCCTCAGTATGGGGTGGGGGATTGGGGAGGGAGAGAGGGCGGGGGTAGAGAGAACAAAAATAGTAACATCCTCAAAATAAGCAGTGGAGAGAACAGAGTAAACAATCTTTCCCTCAATTTTTAAAAATTAATTAAAGACAAGCAAATAGAACACATTAAAATATGCAATATTTGCCTGAATAGCTGTTATTATGAAAGGGATCTTTTGTAAGATACCTAAAAGTTCTAAATAATTTCACCAAAATGATGCATTGGAAATGGCTTGTACGTTGGGAAGGAGAGTAAGGAAGAATCTTGCTTCAAATTTAAGAGTATAACTGAGAAGTAGGCAGAAGAGTGAGCAGGTAACAATCATTGAAAACTTCATCATATTGTGGAGAGGAGAAGGTAGAGGGTAAAGCACTCTGTACTTATGGGGAGAGTGGCGGGTGTTTTGTATTGAGTGAATGATTGTAAAGGAAGTGTTTTATCCCTTCATCAGGGAGAAAGAATTTTATTTTATTTTATTTCATTTTTTTCCGGTACCAGGGATCAAACTCAGGACCTTGCGCTTGCCAGGCAAGCGCTTATGCCACTGAGCTATACCCCCAGCCCCTAAAAATTTTAAAAGTTATAGTGGAAACTCATACATTCAAAAAAAAAAGAATAGTAGTAATGTACAGGAAAAAGAGAAATGTAAAATAAATGGGACACTATATAATATAGTGATGACATTTGAAGGAATATAAATAAACCTCAATGTAAGAAATATTTTTATCACTTTTTAGATATTTCAAAATCCTGAACTTCTTTCACATCAAGTTCTTTTTAAATCTGAAAGCTAGTATAAATATTTTAAGAATTATTATAGAATGAGTAAATAATATATCCCAATGCCTACTATAGAAAATAGTCTAATAGTCATTAATATATTCATGTACACATATATTGATGATTTTATTCTACAATCTTGGTGTGTGAACTGCCATTATTAAAAATGAATTGTCTCATATTAGCACTGAAAAGACATAAATGACTTGATGTTAGTGTTTAGAGAAGTTCCCTATTAATATTAATGGCATTGTGCTGCTTAATTGAAAAGTAAACAGTGGCTCAATCTTACTAAAGCATGTGATAAAAACAAAATAAATCTTTATTTAAGGTCTATTAGCTTTGCTGAGAAAAAAAATCATGACAGAAAATTATTCTTCATAATAAATAGAATAAATTTATATTTATTTGAGAAAAAAGCATTTAAAAGTCCAGAAATAAATCAAACTTGCATTTATTTAGGATAGGACCAAGTAGATTCTATATATTTAGAAATATCTGAGTATAAAAAATCAGAATATAAGTGATTCTAAGTTTTGCTCAATTTGTAAAACTTTGAAAATTTGTTGGAAAGTACTGACTTTATTGTTTATTATTATTATTATTATTATTATTTGTCTTTTTGGTTGGCTTTGAGCTCACTTATGTAGTCCAGACTGGTCTCAAACTCGCAACTATCCTCCCGCCTCAGTCTCTTGAGTGCTGGGATTACAGGCGTGTGCCATCATGCCCAACCTTGTCTTTAATATTATTATCAACCTATTTTCTGAAATATTTGAGAGGAGAATAAGAATTAGCAAACAAACTGAATTGTGTTATAAAAGGAGTAGGAAATACAAAGCAAACCTCTCAGTTTAGCCAGGATATTTTAATTCCTAAAGTTTTACTCTCACTTGTAGCCCTCTATTCTGTGGGAATCTTTAAGATTCCCATATATCATATTTCTGTCTTTCTAAGTTGACCACAAGAGATGAGCAAAATCTCAGGAAATTATAATGTAGTCCCTCTGTATCTGTTAACAACATCACAGTTGTCAGGGGATTTTTACACATAAGATCTCATTTGATTTTCATAAAGAGCTCAGGTAAGTTTAGAAATCAGTAACCCCACTGTGCAAGGACAGGAACAGAGTGGACTTTTTGTCTTTTGTGACCATTATGCACACAGTGATAGAAGCAGGACCTGGGACCTAGGAGTTTGCAATTCCTACAGAGGGTGTCAGGCAAACAATTCCACATTGTTTGGAATATGAAAGAGAACATCAAAGTATTTTTGTATCTTCATATGAGCTCATATGAGCTTACTTTTTATTAAGATCATATATAAACTAATTGTTAACCTTTCCTTTTTAATCTTTAACCTTTCCCATTTAAAAAGTGTGTATTTATTCACACCTTTTCTACATAGGATTTTTGCATTTTAACGTAGTTTTAATGCAGTTCCGGGGAAAGAGCATGACACAGGTATTTTGTTATTGAAAGAAGGGCTTTATGTTTGTTTGTTTTCTTAATTCTCTTTTCATCCTCCTCGCCCCTCCGACCTACCTCCATCTCAGGGTCCCCTTTGCAGGAGATCTGGCTCCCTGTTTCCTGGTGTCTATCCCTTACGCCGCTTACATGAAGGAACAGATTATAACAAACCACCGGAAGGCAAAAATGAGAAAAGTTGTAACTGTAAGCAGTAGAGTGAGCAACAACTGGGGGGACAGTGACAGCATAAAGGACAGTACAGAGAACATCACGATGCCTTTCTAGAAGAGTATCTGTTACTTTTTGGAGTTTCATTTCCTGAAAAAGAATTACTCATATGGCAATACCTTATCAACAATATTTTCTCAGCAATTATCATATCAAAATTACTCACCTATCAAACATTTTGTCTCAGTTGGGCACACAGAAAGTCCTGGTGTGTTCACAGGGGTTCATTCCTGTTAGTTATCACTGTGAAATCAGTGTCTGCATTCAAAGATTTGTTTAATCACTGTCATTCAGTGACTGTGACATAAGTTTTATGAACCTGAGTTTTAAATCTTAGATTTGCATTTCATCACCCAAGCAATCATTTATGGAAATGTAAAGGGATTCACAGTACGCAGACAGTATAAAGTGTTTATCAAGGAAATGCCATATATGCTATTGCCTCCTGAAAACAAATACTTCTCTACCCTCAACAAACAGGACAGTCATTTCATACATATTTGTCCTGCATGAAATCCTGCACAAGAAACATAAACGAGAACAGATCCACAGATTTTCTCTAAGAATATGATCTGAGAATCAAAAGATCTTAGAAATATCTAACTACCAATTAAAATAAGATAAGGAAATTATTAATGATGATGTAGTTACAAATTCTACTTCACTGAGAATCTATAGAAGTCTCAGGAATTGAAAAAGTACCCTTTTATCCTTAGTGGCATATTTTTTAGTTAATTCTTGTCTAATAATAAATTAAAATTTTAATCTCCAAGTGTATTAGAAATACAAAGACAAATAGAAATATATACAGCATCTATGAAACAGACAAGCACAGTGGCATTTTAAAGTCAAACTTTATGTATGTGGTTTAGAAATGAAAGAATGTAAATATCCTCTGTCCTAATTTGCATCTGTTTAGAAATCAGAAATGAAAGCTCATAAATTTCATAGTAAATGATACATAAATATCACAGGTTAGAGGACATATTTTCAATGCATTTCAGTTATGCTCTGAGAGTGAAATTCACTGAAGCTAGTAAAATGAATAGAGTTAATGCCCCAGGTATTAAACGGGAAATACAATCATCTGTAGATATTTAAAGTAAATGCCCCAAAGCTGCTGATATTTTCTGCAGGATATGTAAACAACTTTCTAAATTTGGCAGTGATACTGTGTTCATCTAATTTTCTTCTGAGTTTCAAAAAGATCTCCAAAATTGACAGTGCCAAGTATTTTTCTGGAAGCAAGGTTCCAGTCATTCCCTGAGAGTCTCCGTGTCCTGGAGAAAGTCAGCATGTCCTCCCTTCCTCCTGCTTCACCTGCTAGAGTTGTGTCAGCAGAGCTTTGACTAACGAGCAGATGGGTGCAGCCAGGTGCTACTCTTGCAGCAGGAGATACAGCGGCATATTCTGCATCTCTCACACTAATGATTTACTACTTTCGCACTCGTGGTCCTGATAAAGCATCTTCGCAGTTACATATTGTCCTCAGAGGGCATAAAAAGAAAGCATTTGTATGGTATGAAGCTTAGTACAGATCACCCATGTGCAGCTGATGAAGAGGCCTCATTTCTAAAACGCACTTACAGTCTGAATTTATTAAACAGCTTTAGAGCACATTACAGATTTCAAATTGCCCTGTTCTGTATAAAACTGTATTACCATTTTCCACATGATCTTATTTTTCTTCTCTTGTTTCATTTCTTTTCTTTGATTTCCAGCTTCCCCTCTCACACTGTTCATCGTCTATTGTCTCAGTTCACAATGTCCTTTTCCATCCTGAAGCCTGGAGAGGAAGGCCACTGCCCTCTTGGGGACAAAGTGCTACTCTTCTCTCCTGTCACACTGCCCTCCGGGTCCTTCATCATGCCCTGCTTCTTGGCAGTGTTCCCATAATTTAGAAAAGTGCCTCTGAGATTCATCATAATGCTATCCTCAGGGCCCTCATCCTCTGTCTTAAGGTGATGCCATTTCATAAAGAAATACTTTCAAGTCTTCAGTTACAAAACCGTGCTTTAAATGGGGTTCAGACCTTTTTTGATTTGAATTCAATTCCATAATAAAGAAAGTTACTTTCATTTTTACCAAGTGTGGAGAGTAAGTCTCACTGCAAAAAAACATCTTCTCATTTGGTTTAAGACAGATGCATAATAGAGAAAGAGATAGCTGGATTGTTAAAATTTGACTGCAAGGAGAAGATAATTTCAACTCGAGAGCTGTCAGCACAGAACAGAGGCGGGATGATAAAATAGGCGTCAGAGATACTCCAGGCAAGGGAGAGTTTTGAATGAACATCTAATAATACTGAACAACCTGTGGACATTTTGAGAACATTATGAGGTCAGTATCTAAAAGCATCTTTCTTTATCCTTTGTGTTCTGTGAGATCTGAGTATGTCACTACTTCACAGTAATTTGGGTGGCTGTTCAAATATTCTTCATTTGTCATTGAAACATTAGGAAAAGGCAAAATAGACCTAATGATAGGAAATTCACATATGCAGAGAACTGCTTTTTATAGTATATGAAATTTTGTTTATAATCATCTATGATTATACATGTAAATAATGTATCATATGTACTTTTTCTATGCATTTTCCCCCTTTTTTACCCAGTTCTTTCTACAGTTTACATCTTAAATGTCCTCCAAAGAAACATATGGTAGAGTGTGGGTCCCCAGCATGGCGTTGCTGGGAATGGACCGTTAAGGTGGAAAGTCCTCTGCTTACTCCCTTGAAGGGGGGGGGGGCAGCCTCCTCCTCTACTGTCCTTTTACTCCCCAGCCACGTGCTAATCGACTTCGGTCTGTCATACGTCCATGTGTCTGTCCTTGCTATTATATGCAGCCAGGACCAAGAGCAAAACACAGAGGCCAATCAAGCTTTTCCTGAAACTTCCAAAACTGTAAGATAAAGTAAATTTTTTCTCTGTATAGATTTATCATCTCAGGCATTTTTTAGCGACAGAAAGGTGACAGTTGTAGAAAGTTACTAGACAGAAGTAGGTGGCTGCTGCTATACCCCCGTTAATGTGAAGAATTGGAATGGATTTGCTGGAGGAGTCCAGAAAAGTTTTGAGGAGTGCATTAGAGAAAGCCAGGAATCCTAGGAGTGGGGAAGAACAGGCAGCTCCTGGGGGTTCAGAAGAGCGGAATGCCGATAGAAATGCAGGCAGTAAAAGCTGTGCTGGTGAGGACTCGGATGAAAATGAAATTGGGCTGGAGGTTGTCCTTGTTACCTCATGGCGAAAGATTGGAAGTGCTTTGCCCATGCTCTGACATTTAATGGAAGACTGAGCTTAAAGGCGATGCACTAGTTTTTCTGCCAGAGGAAATTTCAAGGTAATGTAACACTCATGCTGTAGCATGGGTATTGCTGGCTGCTTTTGACAGGTTTAAAGTGAGAATTGGGAGCAAAAGAGAGACAGAAAATATTTTTTAAAAAACACTTATAGCCCAGCTAGAAAATGAGGACCTGTAAAAGTATAACTGAAGTAAGTGAAATTGCTGAAGAGATTAAATTAACACAATTTAAATGAAACCAAGAGCTTTGTTCCAAGACAATGGGAAAGGTGCCTAGAAGAAATCTTAGAAATCTGTAAGGCTCCAGCCATCACAGGCTTAAAGATGCAGTGATGTAAAGTTGTGCATGGTACAATATTAGAAGAAGATAACCTTAAAGTGTCTTGCTCACCCAAACCGCAATCCAGCAATGCAGTCAGAGGTTACTGCAACCACGGCTCAAATGGAGCCAGGCACAGCTCCCCCTGGCGGCCGACCTCGGTGCTGGTTTTGCAGATCTGCAGAATACAAGGGGGGAAGGGGTCATGAAAGCTGACACAGAGATTTCCAAAGGAAAACTGAGAGACTAAGAATTGTGTTGTGAAAGATTTGGCAAATAATTCCTGGCAAGGTAATGCCTAATGAAGCTGTGAGAGTGAGGCTGAAGCTGGGGTGGAGACGCCAAAGTGTTAAGAGGTGTTAGGATCAGAACAATCTGAGAGAAGCTGCAGGCAGGATTGCATGTCACAAAAGAAAAGGCTGTGCAAGCTACAACCAGCACAACTGTAGGGGTGAGGCTGCCAAGGTCAACTATAGGGGTGAGGTCCCACATGGGACCATTCATTACAGTGTGTTTTGGTTGCCAGGCAAGCAGCTATAAGGATAAATGTTTGCCCTGGTATGTTGGGGTCTTGCTCTCAGCTAATTCTTTTCTACTTCACAATTACTCTCTTTAGGACTTAGATTGGGTCCCCTGGACCCATGCTATCATTGTATCTTTAAAATACACAGTTTAGAGTTTGCTTTAATCCCAGAGGAATCTTTGGACTTGGATATTTGCACAATTATGGAATTGCTAACAATTTGGGGATAAAAAAAGATAAGGTACTTTTTTATAATGGAATACTACTCAGCCATGCAGGATAATCTTGAGACTTTTGTAAGTAAATGAATGCAACTTGAGACCACACTAGTAAGTGAAGTAAATCAGACCCACATCTGTAAACATCATATTGTCTTCCTGGTGTGAGAAATTGAAAGTGTAAATAAGGTTTAAAGCATACAATAGATATTGCAGAATGGCAAGAAATTGTTTAAAAGGTAAGAAGATACAGGATGTAAGTGTTACTAGTGGAAATATACCCCTACATTTTCAAAATTTTCAGACAACATAAATTTGTCTCTGGTCATTACCATTATTTTGAGCACAGAATCATTTTTTACCTGAATTTCTTTTCATTCCATATTTTAGGCCAATGAAGAACAGAAAAACTGAATGTGTGTAATTTTATTTAATGTTTATATCACTCATAATCTCCAGTGCTGATGAGATTATGTCCCGCCAGTGCGATTATGTCAGGAAGTGTGGCTTTGGCAATGATTAGGTCCGGAATGTGCAGCCCACATGGTGGGATTAGTGCCATCACTACCCAAGAGATCTCCTGTGCTCCTATCACCACATAAGTATACAGCAAATTCATTCACAAATCCGGAAGAGAGACCTCTTCAGAGAGTAATTCCCCAACATACTGATGTTGGGCCTTCCACACTCTAGAACTATGAGAAATAATATTATGTTGTTTATAATCTACTCATCTATAGCATTTTTATAGAAGTCCAAATGAATTAATATGTAATCTTCTCTTCATTCAATGTAACTTTTGTTCTTAATCGTCAAGGTTCTTACTTCTAAAGTAGTTTTGAAAAGTGGAACTATGCGCATAGAACACTACACCTTTGCATATTTTTTCAAAATGGGGCTAACAATATTTGATTTCCCCTGACAGCTATCTTTTTGAAAGGATGTACAGAATAGGACAATATTTAGCAGTCTCTGGAAATTTTTCCCAAGCATGAGATATACATTTATTGCTTCATTGAAAGAGTTAGACTGAAGCAGTATTTCTAAGATTATGAAAGAAAAAGCAGTTATTATAAATACGATTGTGCTATTTGTTACACACACATACACACTCATAAAAATTTATGCTGATTAATTTCTTAAAACAATCCAAATAGAAATGAATCCAGTTTTCTTACACAGTGTTTGGTTATCTTTTATTTTTGGTAATGATGTAGATCCTCCTGAGCTTATGAATCTCTTACATAAATGTAAGACTGGGTTAAAGCAGCCATTTCTGTGTAGACAAGTTCATACAGATTTGTGTATCCTCAGCAGTAAACCTATTAGTGGAACCTACAAAATAAGGACCACTGGCAATTTGGGGGGCTAATCAGTCGTTAATGGGTAAAAGTCATTACAGGATAAGTATTTCCTTTGTGGAAAATACTCATCCTGTTATTCTCCATACCAGTTATGGCTTTTAAAATAATCTCTGCATTTTTCATTGACAAACGTTTTTGGGTAGGATTTTCTTATTTTACTAAGGCACTGTTACCCAAAGAAAGTTTAGTATGCGTTCCTTGCACTACCGTAGTCAAAAATCACATGAGATGTTTTTTATTCAAGCACCAGGAGACCCTGATTCTAAAAGGTCAATCTTTTAGAGAGTTTTTGAGTTAAGAGTTTCTTGAAGGTCTTACTTAGGACTTCTTTCTCATTATATAAACCAGGCCCATAAGCCAGACAAATGTAGCATGCTAATTTAGAGATTTTTGTATTTCTAAACCTTTCTTATTTGAAATCCAAGTAGTTTATTGATTATAAGTTAAAATATTTATTCTAACAGTGGTAAGGAAAATGTTACCCAATGCCCACTCTTCCTACGTGTAAGTTTTCTTTTGTCCTGTTTAAAATTCGGGATGTCATGTCGACACTCAGACTCTTGTTGTATTTACCTCCTGGAACACTTGATTCTTTCCAGTTTCTGAAGCATTTCTAAGCACTAAGTGAAATCTTTAGGTGGATCTTCCTATAAGACATAATCAGATCATTGAACGCACTGCACATTACCATTAAACAGTTTATTCAGAGCCAAGAACATGACTGTGCCTCACAGAGCACTCACCTGAGAATGACCAGCTCCCATTACTCCTGAAATGATTGTGTACTTAATATGGATTCCAGATTTTAAATCTGAAAAGAAATCCAACATCATTTCATTAATGTTATCATTTGTCAATAGTTTGGACCCCAAAATGGATTTGTATAACTCTTTATCTCACCATCTGCAGACTACTGCTGAGTATTCACAAAGAGACAATTTTAAAGGCACTATTAGATTTTTCAGAGCTTTTTTCAGTCATGCCCTCAAGGAGCTCATAGTCTCAAAGAATTTACAGTCTATAAAATTATCTTTGTCAATTACCTGGAAAGCCCAGGTAATTGATTTTTTGATTTCCAAACCCCTCACTTAATTTGAGCTTCAAAGGTATTAGCAAGAAGAAAATGAGTAAGACCCTTGTATTTTAGAATATTTGGAAATTTAGAAATTGTACCCTTAAAAAGTAAACCATTTAAAGGTGTCACTTGTGTGCAATTCCAAGATTTTAGAGGATTCTCATTTCTTCCATACTGTTTTTGAGAATGAGATTTATTATACACTGGTTTGCAAATTAATTACATTCTTTCCTTGACATGATTCATACACATGCATCATGTGTCTGTTTATCATACATTTAATGAATTTGTGCTATGGATCAAATAAGAAATACCCTAAATATCAAGGATATAACAACAATCATGAAGCATCCTTATTTTCACGAAGATTGCATTCTGTTGGTAGAAAAATAGCATTCTATAAACTAACAAAAGTAATTATAAATAGTTCAAAGCAAATGAAAAGCAATGTGTTAAACAATCCATGTGATAACCTTTCAGAGCAGTCAGGAAAAGTTCTCTGGAGTTGTGATGTTTAAGCTAAAAAAGACAGGTAAACCAGGAAGAGATGGGCAAAAATCCTGAAGGAAACATTCCAGAGAATTAGATGAAAACTAATAGACTTCTAGGACTTCAAGCTGCTTTTCAGGAAATGGCATCCATGTAAAAAATTATAAAGATGGAAGAAATACACATGCTCATATATGGAAAAACGCTTAATATTAGGAAACCTCAGGGCAATGTAAATTGAAATCACGGTGAGTTTTCAGAATAAGCAATGGAGTGATGTGGAGGAAAGAGAACCTCTTTGCGGTATGTCTGGGGGAATGAACTATGGATGGAGAATCCACGTTCGTGGCGCCATTATGGAAAACAATATGAAGATTCCTGGAAATATTAGAAATAAAACTCACCCTACAATCCCATACTGCCATTCCTGCATTTATAACAAAAGGAAATGAAATAATTATGTTAAAGAGACATCTGCATTGGCATGTACTTTGCGACATGTTTACAACGCCCATAAATGGGAACTATCTAAGTGCACATCAACTGATACATGGAAAAATAAAATATGGTGCATAGTCACAAAGGAGTACTACTTATTTATAAAAGAGTGAAATTCTATTATTTGTGACAACACAGATGAAACTATATATCATCATTTGAATAAAATGAGCCAGCCACAGAAAGACGTGATTCACTCCTATGTGGAAGACAAAATAGAGTTAGGCTCATACGAGGCGAGGGTACAATAAGAGGAACCGAGGGGTAGGGACGGTAGGACAGGGAAGGGTTGATCAGGGCGTGATAAGTTACAGCGACGAGCCAGAAGTTCAGAGTGCTATTGCTCAGTCAGGTTACTACAGATATCAAAAATGCTTTCCGAAAACTAGAAAAAAGAAATCTGACTGTTTTCATTACAAAGAAGTCCTTACACAATGTATACACATATTAAATTATCCTCACCAATAAAACCTATACTTTTCAGTGGATTTTTATATGTCGGTTAAATTTTTAAGAAGACAAAACATAAATGACAGAGCTGGGAACAGGCGGTTGTAGCTATGATGAGCAGTTGCTGTGGGAAATCAGTGAAAGATTTTGAAAAGTATGTGGATGAATACGAAAGTATGACCAGGTATTAGAATACATGGACACACACAGCCCAAGGTGGATACTTATTTTAAAAAGGTGAAAGATATACGCGATCTGAAGAGAAACCAGAGTATTGATATTTATTTAAAGTGTGAAAGGAGCAAATTCAAATTGCAAGAAGCTTGATGTGATAGAGTGATACCCGACTAACTCAAGGATCACTGGGCAACACCGCCTGTTGGGATCTGAGTCCAGGTCAGGAGACATGATAGGGTCTACAGATCAGAAACCATTTAGAAAGTACTACAGAGGGTGTGCTATTATTCAGACTATGTCACTAGAGAGAAAGGAGTGACTGATAAAATTTATTTCAGTTTGGAGAAGATAAACTCTAAAACTGATGTGTCTGAGATGAAGCAAATGAAGCACTGGGGAAATAAGTAGGACCAGTGATAAAAGACTATTTTTAAAGAATAGTTCTACTATTTGGCATGTGAGTGAAGTAGTGCAACTCTATTAAAAGAGGCCATGTGCACATTCAAAGGGGGAGAGATGACTCCGTTGTGCCTATCACATAAGTTGCAGTTTGAGAATCCATGCACTGCCTTATAATGGTTCTTTCAAATAAATTGTGTGCAATAGTTGGAAATACAATGTGGATAACTAATCGAAGCATCTACAATCTGCAGGAATTCAGATCCAGCAGGTTAGAGACTCGAAATGAGTAGTATTTTGTGTTTGAAGATATTTCTGGAGCCAATCACTGAAATGCAATCTCAGGGACAGCAAGTACTTGCCTGGTGTGGCAATGAAGAGGAAGAAGAAAACAGCGTAGAAAGAAAATCAAGAGAGAGATTGTTCTGAGTTAGTAAAGTTGAAGTTCAATGAAGAAAAACTCAGGCACATCCCAAATGGAGGAAGATCTATGCAAGTGATTATGCAAATGGATTGAACAGGGTTAAAGGTTGAAGTTTCTTACAAGAAAAAATGCCCAAAGGCATTATCTCATGTCAGAGTGGGGTTCATTACTAGAAAATGATGAGAATCAATGCTATAAAGTCAAGAGGTACCCAAATGGAGAACGTGGCTTATGAAAAACAATAACAGAATTAATGAAGGGGCTTTAACCTGTAAGTTCAACACATATTTAATTCTGTTTGTCTGAGCCAAACTTAAATATAAGGGAAGTAATTTATTGTTAAATCCATGTAAAGTGCAATGATTATTATGCTAATAAGCCTGGATAAGTAAAATCTCTTGCTTTATAAATGTCATAGATTAAAAATGGATTGTGCTAATAATTAGAGCAATGACGATTTTATGATTTTAACGCAGATCATTTTACTCTAACTTTGTCTTTTTTTAATTTAACAATTTTATTTTAATTAGGGGAAGTCATATATAATTATTTCAAACTTCACAAAATTATTCACACGTACAACAGTTTAAAGCCTTCCATTGGATATTTAAAAGACATGAATCTTTACATAATGCCAGTTGAAGGTTCTTTTCTTAAAGAATGGATGGTTTACAGTTATGTAAGAGAACTTTTATGAGAGGACAATTTGCTTGAACAGTTGCTGCACTTGGTTTTCTATCTGGAAATGAAGGCTGTTCATGCTTAAGTGGCTCTCATAGCTTGAATTAATTATCTCTGCTATTTGCAATTAGCATGGTGGTCACTTTTTAGCTGCTCTCAAGTTTGAAATGTTCAGATTTGGTAGAAGAAATGAACTCATTTGTGACCTTTAACATGAATAACATGTATTTCCAAGATTTCAGATTACCTTAGAAAGAAATTCAATTTTGTAAGTGAACCAGTTGCAGAAATTTAGGGTGTGCAGTGTTTGGGGGAAGATGAATATTGTATAATACTTTTAAAAATCCTCCTAATTTTACCACCTATTTCATAAATGATTTTCCTCTGCTGATATTCACTTATCCAGGCTACAATGATCCCTATTCAGATCCTGATCATCCTTCGCATCCCTAACCCTCTTTCTCTTGCCTATTTTTGTCTGACTAGTAATTGCTTGATCTTTATTATCCAACCAAGTACAACTACTTTAATTTTTTTTCCTAAACTGCCTCATCTTTTCAGTGCTTCCAGTGATCAAATCCTAGTTTGATCGCATTGCCTAATCAGGGAAGGCAACCCTTTCTCTGAGTAAGGACTTAGTTCAGCCTTGTCAATGAACAGTTTAAGAGAGACATGCGACACTTAGGTCTAGCTAATGATACATAGAGAAAGGTCAGCTGGGACTTTCTGGGCAGGTTTCTTTTGAGAGAGCTGGGGATGGGGGAGAGAGAAAGAGAGAAGGAGGGAAGAAGAGAGGCAGAGAGAGGGAGAGAGAGAGAGTTTCTCTTTGAATGTTAGACATGTCATGTCCAGATGCAGTTCCTAGATGTGCTGCAGGATGAAATCAACTTAAAGAGAGAAATTGTTAAAAGAATCATGGAGAAGCTGAACTGAAGTTTTAGCTTGCAGCCTAGAGCCTTTCCTATTGATAACCTTCTTGTCATTTGACATAATCATTCTCCTTCCTATTTAAAAAAAATTGAGTTATTTGAATCATTCTCAACTGCTTTGCACAGAACTGAGAGAGCTGAGACAGTTGAAATGATTAGTAGCAGAAACTTAAGACATGAACCACTATATTGTTTTTCTGTTTTGAGTCATTGCCCATGGCCAACCAGAGGACAGCTGCAAATAAAGAGAGGAGGTTAAAAACTATAGTTTTGATAGCAATATCACCAGATGTGAGCAGAAAGCAATGGTGGGGATTTTTGATCACGGAATGAATTGTGTTAATAATTATTAATCTAGGTTTCACTGATTATTAAATGTGACTTGGGAAAATAAGTGTATTAATTTCCTTTTCCTCTTAAGAAGTCACAATACACTGAGTGGTTTAAAGCAGTTTATATTTATCTTTCATACAGTTTCTATGGGTCAGAGATCTGGGAAAACCTTCCTTCAGACCCCTGTTTTGCACCTCACAAGCCTAAAATAAGTTGTTAACCAGAGCCATGTTCCTATCTGGAATCTTTATTGGGGAAGAATCTACTCCCAAGCTCAACCAGGTTGCTGGTAAAATTACCAGAACTTAATAAGGAGTTCTGAGCCTATGGGAACTGGCTATACCTCGAGGCTGTCCTTGCAATCTATAGGTAGCCTGATATTCTTTGTTCCAGGCTCTGTCCAACGGAAGATCATACTTGTAACTAGTTTAGATGGGGTCTAGGGTTGCATGTTGAGTAGATGCCTTGGGTTTGTTATGGGGGAGCTCAAAGGCATAGTCTCTGTGTGATTTTTCATCTTTGATTGACTTCAGCTGTGTCTATGAGTAGTTTAGACTGCAATGGTTCATGAAAGGAGTTAACTGATGTTGCAGTGGATGTGGACTTCCAAAGGGACATGTCCTCAGACTGCACAGAGCAGGCTATGCTGAGCACAGTGGAACTTATGGCATCAGCTGCCACAGATCTATGCTGGGGGATGTGGGGAAGAATGTTCCTAGGTCCCTTGGGACAAGCACAGCACTGGCAAGGATTGTGGCACCAACAGGCACAATCTGCAGCCGCGGGATGGGATGGGACTAGGAGCTTCCCCAGGTACTGCAGCATGATGACAGACTCTGTGGCACTAGAGCTCGTGGGACACAAAGGGGACCTCCCGTAGGGCCCACAGCATTATTGGAGTTGATGCTGAGCCCTTGTAAAGTATTACCACTTTTGTGGAGTTGTGGAATCCAGGTTGTACCTTCTCTTGGTCTCAAGGAACAAGTACAAGCAGTGCCAAGATTTTTTGCACCAACAGTTAATTCTGGCCCATGTGTAGGGAATGTTTGGGCTTCAGGGACTGGTATCAGTGCTCCTAGACTTGGAAAAGTCTTTCTGTAGATCCTGTGGGTGAAGTCCTAGTGGTGATGGGGCTTGTGACTTTGGTATCTGTGATTCTGAAGTTCCAGGACCTGGATAGGAATGTACCCAAGTCACGTGGATCAAGCTGCGTCGTATGTGAGGTTTGTGACACTACTAGTTGGGGGGCAATCTTGGGTGTTGGTACTTTTTGTACCAGAAGCTGCAATACCAAATTCATGGGCTGGGAAAAAGACCTTTTCTTAGTTCCAACCAAGATAGTACAGGTGGTGCCAAGGATTAGAGCTGCTGAAAGCCATGTTTCTAGTAAATGGCTGGGACTTTCCCAAATTCCAATGGATTGTCACAGGTGAATCCTGGGCTTTGGACCAGTAAGCTATAGTCTCAAGGCTTAGAGCTGGGGATACCTTCCCTATTTCAAATGGGGCAAGTATAGGTGGGATTGGGGTTTATGGGTACAACAGGCACTGGTTCTGAAACTGCAGGATGCTGAGGAGGCTATTTTCTATTCTAGGAGGGCTGCACCAGCCTAAACCTTCTGGTGCATGAGAGGACTGATCACCAGCCTCTAGGGCAAAATGGTGTCTAGACGTGGCTGTTGTAGCACCTTGTGTTCCGGGGCTGGAGAAGCCCCAAAATGATTTCTTTCCTTGAAGCTGAGACATTTAGAGACAATGATAGGACAGAAGGCTTGTAAAACAAAATAAACTCCTGGGCACAGTAAGTCATACCCCGTGGGCCATGACATACATCAACAGACCCTAAGGCACCACAAAAGCTGCATGTTTTCATGAAATCAAAAAAATGAACACAAGAAAAAACCCTAAATGAGTCCTCTAACTTCACTTTTTTCTTAGTTGATTTAAAATCATTAATTTTGGAAGTTTCAGACCTGGGCAATACATTATTGTTTCCCCCATCAGCTTTGCTATAGATAATGCCTCTGAGCAGTGTGTAGTGACAATAGTTGCCGGACCTACTTCCCAGGGACCTGAAAATTGCTCTTCCTGCGAACATTGACTCTTTCCTTAGGTCAGCAGAGGGCTGATGGGTGATAAAATGGAGTAAAATGCATGACATCTTTTTCTTCATGTTGTGTCTCTCCCCTGATTTCTTAACCTACAAATTCTACTCAGCTCTGCACACAGATATGTTGGTCTTTTTTAAAAAAATGTTTTTTCAAAGACTACGGTTCCATGTTAAGTGGGCCTGCTCTGTTGGTTGGAGGTGTCCTGTGTTTCTTCCATCGCACCTTCTTTCTTTTGGAGCAGCTCAAGCACTGAAGATCTTCCAGCCTTATTTTTTTCCGGGGACCGGGGATCGAACTCAGGGCCTTAGTGCTTAGCGGCAAGCACTTAGCCCACTGAGCTGTACCTCCAGCCCGTTCCAGCCTTATTTTAAGGCCAGAATGTTTACACAAGAGGACGACGCCCGCTGCATCTGTAACTTAGCAGTTTCTGAGCACCTTGCCCACCAGCTGGGATACTGAAGACAAGACCATGATGAAAAGCATGCCAGTCCTGTGAGGAAAGCTACCAGACTTTCTCATCCAACAAATCTATAGGAAGTAAGTCTCCCTTTGTGAGGTAAACAAACAGATCACCCAAGCTGCTTTTGTCCCAGAGGCTCATACTCCAAGAGAAGCTACTCCTGACTTGTGTGCAGATGTGACAGCATCTCCTTCTACTGTTTAATGCCGTGAAGATTACAGCTCTCTATGACTCTGGTAAGCTGAGACGGGAGGATAACAAGTTTGATTCTAGCCTGGGCAAAATAATGATTAGTGAGATTCTAGCTAAAGAAAAAAAAAGAATAAAGAAAGAAAGAGAAGAAGGAAGGAAGGAAGGAAGGAAGGAGAGAGAGAGAGAGAGAGAGAGAGAGAGAGAAAGAGAGAGAAAGAGAGAAAGAAAAAGAAAGAAAAAGAAAGAAAGAAAGAAAGAAAGAAAGAAAGAAAGAAAGAAAGAAAGGAAGGAAGGAAGGAAGGAAGGAAGAAAGAAAGAAAGAAAGAAAGAAAGAAAGAAGAAAATCTACTGTCAAGCAACAAAGCAAACAGTGGTTTTTAGGTCATCCAGGCCCTAAAGTGCGAGGCCTGTGGAACGTGGAATTCTGAACAGGGACTGCTAATCTGCTGCTATAACTGCAGTTGCTGGCGCTTTTCTTTTTGCCTCCTTCCCAGCCCAGCCCAGTGGCAGGGAGAGCCTCCCCTCCCTCCGCCCTAAGCTCCGCCGCTTCCACCAAGCTGGACTTGAAGTTGTGGCTTGCTTTGCCCTCCTCTCTGACTTACTTTTCCGCCTGTCCCTGCTGCTTCAGGTTCCTCTTACTTCTTTTCAGATTTCCAGAGTTAGTCCTCACTCACTGGCCACAAAATACAATTTTTCCTTTGTTATTTTGGTTCTTTCTTTGTGGCAGAGTCATCTATTCAACCATCTTGGCTGCTATCTTGATAACCTTAAAATATTTCAAAGGTCTCAGGAAAACAGGAAGTTTTCTGTTTCTGTATTAATGCACATGTTGGGATACATATGTTGATAGAAAGAGATGTAAACATAAGCAGATGGGAAAATGATGGAGATAATATTTTATGATAAGTGCATTAATTTAGACTTCCCTTCTTTATTTCTTTGAGGATTCCAGTTGGAGTCCAATTAGACGTGGACATTGACTAATGAACAACAGAAAGTTACCTGGAATGAATAAAAGATTCTGTGAGCCAAGTTTTCTCTGCTTCTTCTCTGTACTCTCACAATTAAGCACTTGCAGATTAAATGGGACTAATATTGCCAGAAGCAAATTAAATATTTCCCAAACTAAAGTTGGACAGGAAAATCCTCCAACCAAACTGTTTACTATAGTTTAGAGAAAATATCATTTGGGTTGAATTTTTTCGCTTGAGGATTCATTTTGTGACCTCTGAAGGGTGCTGGGAGAATGCACTACCATTTTGTAAATAGCATTCAATATGAAATGTGATAGGTATTTTGGAATTGTCCAAAAAGCAATCTTGAAACTTCAAGTAAGGTTAAAAAATATGTCTATAGTGTTCGTGGGCGTCCCCCAAACTATAGGAAACTGACAGCTTCTGGACAGTTTTGCTGTCTAGAAAAAAAGTCCATGCAAAAGAGGAAATTTTCAACTTGTAGAAGTAGATATATTTAAGGACAGAAGGGTTAGGAAAGTGTAAGGTCAGTCAATGATATGTACTGAGTCTTACCACCGACTTTCAGTATTTTCTGTTTATTTTCCAATCCTTCTTAAGTGACTTTTGTTGTTTTATCAATATATCTAAATTGCAAGAATTAGGGTCCTTGATTACTGAAAAGCAGCTAAATACAAGGGGAATTTATTTTAGTAGGCTAACAGTGCAAGCAGTCTTTCATGTATGGTACATTAATAAATCTAATGGGGAGATCTGGCAAAGTAAGTTAATAACAATGCATTTTTTTCATCACAGCCATTTATTATTAACACATATGGGGGCTGGGGATATAGCTCAGTGGAATAAGCGCTTGTCTAGCAAGCGCAGGGTCCTGAGTTCGATCCCCAGTACCGCAAAAAAAAAAATAATAATAATAATAACACATATAGATATTTCCTACTTATCTTTAAGGGAAGTGAAAAGAAAATTGTGAAATATTCTTTTTTAATCCCTCTGAATCCAAAGCGCTGCTTCTTCATGAGTCTATTACATATTGGTGATAGGGTTTATTATTATTTCTCTCATAAGTCAAATAAAGTTGTTCCAGTTTATGTGTAAATACAATGCTTCCAGTTTTAACATGAGAAAAAAGTCTTTTAAGGGTAGTCTTGAGAATTTTTTCTTTGATGTAAAACGTGTAACAATTACTGGAACAAACAAAAGAATGAACAATATCACTGGATTAAATGAGGTGCCTTGTTTGTTATAAAATCTGTTTCTATTGAAGGACATCCAACAGAAACAGTTTTTTGACTGAAAAAAAAGCAAATTTTCCTTTCCTACATAATTTTTTTTTTTTTTTCGGTACTGGGGATCGAACTCAGGACCCTGCGCTTGCTAGGCAAGCGCTTATTCCACTGAGCTATATCCCCAGCCCTTTCCTACATAATTAGATCAGTGGACAATTATTTTTTATTACAGAAATTACATAGATTCTGGGGTCTCTTGACCACTGTAGAAAATTGATGAATATATAAATCTATGTTTGTACTGATGATAAGTTTCATCTACATTTTTAACATTTTGATTGGTAATTACACAAAAATATTTGGAGCACATTGATAGATATTTATCTACTTTTACATTTCTGAATTTTTCTCTTCAATACTTGGTGTTAGAATCAGAGGAATTTTTAGTGTGTTTGTGTGTGTGTGTATGTGTATATGAGGTTTATATGTTTTCAAAATAATAGGGACAAAACTTTTGCCTAGAGATTATTCTTCATTAAGGTTATTTAATAAAAGAATCATTTATCTTTCTGCATTCTCTTGAATGTTAATATATTGTTGGTATTATAATTTCATAATAAATATTTGATACAAAATAGTAAAAGAAAAATAGCTATCAATAGTCTTACCATAGAACTTTCTTTTCTCATTCCATTTGTCTTTGAGTATTTTGGGATACGTATTACAATACAACTTCTTATCTTGTATATTTGCATATGCAAATGTTTTATCAAGTTATGGTTTTCTCGTTTCATATTAATGAGTATGCAACAGTTAGAATTGGCTAAAATATTTGTATCCTTTTCAACCGCAATTTTGTAATGAGCACAATTTGTTTTGTAATCATGTAGTATTCAATTATAATGGGGAATTTTTCTTATGTTTATGCATTTTATAATTTAAGAAGGAGAAGCTAGTGATGTAGGTCAGAGATAGAATGCTTGCTTAGCTTGCTCAAGCCCCTGGGTTTAATCCTCAGTATGGAAAAGACAGGGAGAGGAAGAGAGAAAGAGAAAGAGAAAGAGAAAGAGAAAGAGAAAGAGAAAGAGAAAGAGAAAGAGAAAGAGAAAGAGAAAGAGAGAGGGAGAAATAATTTTTTCTTTGGTCTCATTTTTTGTTTTGTTTTTTTTTTTTTTTTGGCGGTACTGGGGATCGAACTCAGGACCCTGCGCTTGCTAGGCAAGTGCTTATTCCACTGAGCTATATCCCCAGCCCCTGGTCTCATTTTTTATTTGAAATTCTTCAGGACCAGTATTCAAAAGTAGACAGGGGCGATTTGACCTGGGATCATAAAGAGAAAGTCTTAAGATTTCTTTTTGCAAAAATGAATGGTTTTGCTCCTAGGTAACTCCCTATTTCTCCTATAAAATATCCAGTTATCATCAAACTTAGACGCCACATAGGAACAATAAATTTATCATTACTAAAGGAAATACATCAAAGGACTGGGAAACATAAAAACATATCATTTCCTAGATACCGCAACTCCTAGAGGTAATGAATGAAAGATGAATGAATGAGCACAAAAGTAAAAGGTGAATTGGGAATAAAGGGTGGGAAAATTAATTTTACAGCTTTTGATAACGCTATAGAAATCATTTTCCATTTGACTTACTGGCTCATAAACTTTTGAGTTTTAAAATTTCCCACACATTCGTTAGCTTTGCTAATGTGGGCCAGGCACTCACAAACACGGCTACTTCCCTGAACTGCAGTGGTCATCATGATTTTAGGAACATAGTGGCAAACTTTGAAATCCCTTTTTCTGACCACAGTCTTTCATCTGCCTACTCAATCAGCCCCTTCCGTGTGCTGAACAAATGTTTTGCCCTTCGGTTCAACTCTTGTCTTTTTCTTCTCATCCTAGTTTAAAGTCTCCCACTGGTTTCACTTATCTCCTAAATCACATCGTAATCATTTTACTTCTGCACTCATGAATACCTTAGAATTGTACAAATTATCTGCTTTTGATACTAAGTTCCACTCTTTGCTGCTTTTACCTTAGTGAAGTTAATTAATTTCTCAGTCTCCTGCTTTATCTACTGAGTGGGGACTATAAAACCCTCTCAGCTAGTCTTGCTGTGAGGATTAAATGCGATAACCCATGCCAAGAGGGCGGAGCAGTGCCTGCGGCCTTCTTCGCAGTACCTGCAGCCAGCTTATTACTGTAAGCTACTGAAACTCGCAAGTCCCACTTGTGGGTAAATTCTGCTGTCCATTTGCTTTTTCACTGTGAATTGCTGAGTATTCCTCAAGTCATTGTTAAAATGACGTAAATACGTTATATATTTCATATAGGGTAACTGTGAGTCATAACGTGCATCATCTGCAATGAGGATATACTTGAGATGGAAAAGAAGGCTGCTAGCGTTGCGGTCTTGCTCCTCTGGCGTCGTACTGCTGTTTTAACAAAAGCAGATAAATAAATGAACTGTACCACCTTCAGTATGTTGTAATTTCCTGCCTGCTAACTTCTCCTTTTAAATTGGACAGGTCTGCGCGATGTGAAGAGAATAAGTGAACGGATCATTGCAACACAGCCCAAAACCTTGTTCCTGGAGATCAGCGACTGGTGACTCTGCCTATCAGAGTTCATTGGTGGAGTGGAGCCTGTGCTGCGGTGTTAAGCAGTCCTCTCTGGCTTGGTCTTCCGAGCGCTTCTGTTTGTCATGCACGCGGTTTATTTATCTGCCTACGCCATTCACGATATATTTAGGTGATAAAGCCCCTCACTATTTTGAGCAGGTAATCTCACTGTCATTATATAGCTACCAAGTTTATCTACAGCCTGGCTTTCCTCAGTAATCCTCCCACTTCTTTGATCTCTTTTCCAAGCATGCTTAAGTTGCTCTCATGGTGAAATTATAGCGCAATTGCTTTCCACACAGTTTTCTACCAAGTAGCAGCGCGCTTTGGGAGAGCGTTCCGCGTTCGCTGTGCCCACTGCTTCTTCTTGCTCTCACTCCTCAGCGTTTGCAAGCTGGCTTGAGATATCACCATTACAGTTCAGCTCACATCGCTCAGTTTTCATCCTCAGTGGTAGTTACTGGGCACCCGGTGTGCTTGGTGCTGCTGAACTTTTGCTGCTTTTGAAGAATGTCTTCCCTTGTACTCGGTGGAGACGTGAATTTGAGTTCACCTTTCTACTCTGGCACACATTTCCCGAACTTTGTACATGTCCCAATCCTTGACATTCAGTGTTTGCCTTTCTCTCCTGTGTCATCCATCTGAGGGGGCTCACCCACTTCGGTTACAATTGCGTGCTAGTGAATTCAGTTCAGTATTTCTTGGCCCTAGCTCTCCATTGCATCCCTACTTTTGAATCTCAGACTTAATCCCGATACCTCCTATTCAGACAACTCAAGATAAATATCATCCGCTGTCCGGGTCTGTATCCACATTAATATCATCACTATTTAATTAGTCATTTAGTCTCCCAGTATGAGCCAGGATTAATTCTTCCTGTTGTTCGTTACATTTCAAATTATTAAATACTTAATTTAACATTTATGCAACAAATATTTATTATTTCTTCATGATTTTCTGGCCACTGATGATATAATGACAGATAAAAGTTGCTGGATATATCAAAATTTCCTTCTAGGAGAGAAAATACAGCTGGATATACAAAACCTAATTTTAGATAAGGAAAGCTAGTGTGAAAAAATTAAGACAGGTAAACATGTTAGACAATACCAGGGTGATAATTTAATTTTGAGTCAGGGATTGGGATGCCTCCTGCCTTGCCTTTGTTGCCCAGGATTGCTTTTGCTTTCTGGGCCTCTTCTGCTTCCAGATGCATTTTAGAAATGTTTTCTGTAGATCTGTGAGGTATACCAACGGTATTTTCGTTGGAATTGCTTTGAATATGTATAATGATTTTGTGAGTATGGCCATTTTCACTATGTTGATTCTTCCTATCCATGAGCAAGGAATATCACTCTATTTTTTGAAACACTCTTCTGTCTCTTTTTTCAGAGTACTATAAATTTCACTGTATAGATCTTTTCCTTGCTTTGCTAGATTGACTCCTAAGTATTTATACTTTTTGGATGCTATTGTGAAAGGTATGGTTTCCCTTGTTTCTCTTTCAGAATTTTTGTTGTTTCTATATAGGAATGCTATTGATTTTTGAATGCTGACTTTGTATCCAGCTGTGCTACTGAAGTTATTAATTCTAGGAGTCTTTTGGTGGAGTTTTTGGGGTCTTCCATGAACAACTTTATTGAAGATAACAGTATATAGTGTAGTAACCATTGTTAGTAGCCATCATTTTGTTTTGGGGTCCTGTATCAGTTTTGTTGTTTCTGTTTTTGTCTTCATTGTTGTTTTGTTAGTTATTTTTCTCTTTAAAATAAAAAAGTGTTAATTTAGATAATTGGGGGATGTTTCAATAAGTAAATGAGTTCGTATATGATTCAGACAGCTCAAAAGGTAACAGCATGTTATAAACAGAAGGCCCTTCATTCTGAAACACAAAGTGCGAAGGCACCATGACAGAACCAAGTTTATTACACCATCCGAGCAAGTGGAGAGGAAGTGTGGCTAAAGCCTAGCATGCTGGGGATCCTGTGGCACAAGGACATGGGTTTGGCTGCAGTCATACGGCTTCTTTTAGGTGTTACAGAGCTACACATAATGAATCTGGGTTCTGATATAAAGAATGGATTTGCAAGCAAAGGAGCTAAGAGGCTTTTGAAACAGCCTGATTGATAGTTAATGGCAATGTGGCTTTGAGTGGTGACAGCAGAGATACATTTTGGGTACATTTCAGAGTTGGTACTGATTGACAGGTTTTAATGATGGATGAATGAAGAAAGAAGACTTGTGTAATAGGGCCAGTCATGGTAGATTTACTGAGATAAGAAAGAAGACAGGAGCAAAGTATGTGACATTAATCAAGATTTTAGCATCTGGATAATTACTATGAGTGAAAATGATAATGGAAAGTAGCCAGTTGACTTTCTGAGTCTGGGGCTCAGACACACGCCTGGGCAGAGGAAGGATGCAAATATAGTGTCATAGAAACTGAAGGAAGAGTGTTTTGTGTGAGTCCATTGCCGTCAATAACTTAGTAAACCAGGTTCAACAGATTACTGATTATTGCATAATGTGGAAGATTATGTACTACTTTCTGGTTTCAGCTGACTAGTAGTAACAGACACTGAAACAGAATGCTTGCAGAAACACTATTGGTAAGAAGTGGAAACTACACATTTTCAGACAAAAGTGGTTCTGCTTCAAGTGTCTCTTTACCATTATCACTGCATATGTCTTTCTACATCATCACTTTCTCTGTTCCTCTAGGTGCCCAATTGTTTAACACATGAACCTTTGAAAGACTCTGTGGACTACTTTTCACTCATGGAAGTTATGTCTCCCCTCAGTAGAATGACTCCATTCTCTCTGGAGTCAAATTCCTAAAGTGTACCTCTGGGGAAATCATTGAGCTAATGAGAATCTGACAATTTTGTATGGATTTGAAAAAATGAATACTTTTGTTTGGATACATTTTGTATATTTGAAATTTGAGGTTAACTTATTTTCACAAAAGATCTACCATATACGGTATGAAGACTGCATAACAGACAACAAGTATTGTGTTAGACTTCCGGTTGCAGGCTAACATTCGTGGACTAATATGTCTCGACAAATGTATTCTTATGTAGACTGTATTTTGTTAAAGAAATTTGTTAAATTTACATTCTTAGTGTAACTAGAATATTGCTTTATTGCATCCCCAATTTATTCACTGAAGCTTGCAGACAGTAGTAAAATATGGTAAAACAGGTAACCTTAAGTGTAAATGATTAGAACAGTGTTAAATGTAAAAAATGTAAATTCATTTGTTCTCACAACAAAATTTTGAGAATGGAATGATTTAGTAAAAACAACAACAGGGAACTATGAAACAGGAATCAGTGATGACCTTAGATTAGATTTATTAAACTGGTAATTATTTAGGGTGAGTCACAATGTCTACATTGTTATCAATATTTGGCAAATAATTGTGTGAAAATTTCACAATTCACACAACAATTTAAAATGTAGGTTTTTAACCATTATATACTAGTTTCTTTTTTTTTTTTTTTTTTTTTTTTTTTGCGGTACTGGGGATCGAACTCAGGACCCTGCGCTTGCTAGGCAGGCGCTTATTCCACTGAGCTATATCCCCAGCCCCCAACCATTATATACATAATAACCTCTGTGGTAAAAAAAGAAACAGATTATTACCTGAACAGTATGATTATTTTAACTGAATAGTATCATTATTTTCTATATGAAACTACCTTATTTCAAAGGAGACAGAAGAAAACAAAACATGGCTATCTAAGTTTTAACACTCAAGGTTAAAAATGTTTTCCAAGTGTTAATTTTAGCAGTAAAAAAAACCAGTCATACTTTTTTAAAGCACTGCACAAACAAGCAGAACCAACACATGTACAAGTACAACACACTTTTCAACTACTATGGTGCCTAACTAAAGAGGGGATGTCACTGCCCGCAGTACATGCCTTGACATGTGATGCTTACCTGGGAAGAAACATTCATGTAGAAAGGGTGTTGGTGGTCATATGAAGGAGAAATGCACAACATATTTTGCTTTGTCTGTTATTGAAAAAACATGATACAAGAGAAGGTTTCTCAAATACAAGAAAAGTTTACCACTGAGAAAAGTAACTAAGTTATGAACTAAATGGGGGCAGTTGTACCACAGTGCCAATACATGCACCTTTTATTTTTAAAATATTTGTGATTCTCAGACATGTTATATCTTATGAATATAATACAGAAATTATAACTAAGATCAAATTGTGGTCATGTTGTCAGCATTTTTTTAGTCTAGTCTCTGAAAAAAGTATTTATTCAATCATAAATTTTTCCTACAATTCTGAGACTGTAAAATATTTAACGGCTTTGAAATTTTATTAGGAAACAGACAGAAAATACTTATTCATGATGCTGAAAGTACCTACAAAGACTATTTTTGGAATTAAGGTTCTTGCCCAGTGATTTTTTCAATGATAAATTTAGTAAGCTTATTATATTTATAGGATAGTCAGAATCTACCAATTTATGGACCAATAGATGCATAAAATACAGTGAATATTTAAAAAAAATACGACAGTAAAACACTCAGTGTCAATCTACCTCAAGTTATAGCCCCTCACTTTGAGTGCACTAATCCACCTTGGTACTTTCTTAAGCAGTTTTGACAGTCTCCTTTCACAAGAGTCTTTATTTGCACTGTTGTGCCAGTCTGAATGTTCTGGATTGATTCAAAGCATTTATCTCTCAGGGCAGTTTTGACTTTAGGGAAGAGACAAAAGTCCCATGAAAATGACATGCAGTGAAAAAGGTGGAGAAGACTCATCAAATGTTTTATGGGGCTTCATCTGAGTTAAATGTCATCCCTTAGCACCATTCACTGAATTTCGAGCACACTTGATAAAGACACTTATGAAAGAAGAGTTCTACAAATGCTTCAGAAAGTAACATGAAGAGCAGTGTGGTTGAAACAAACCAATGTATTTTGAGGAGATTAATGGCCATGTTTCTTTCAGTGAAATAATTTTTATAATGTAAACATTTATCAATTCTTAGATCACATATCATGCATGTCAACTTAAAAATATTAGAAGTATGTAGATTTTGTTTTATTTTATTTCTAATTAACACATAGAAATTGTATATTTATGGGGTACAGTATATTATATCCTTATATATGTGTGTGTTCTGTAACGATCAAGTTAGAGTTACCAAATCTACTAATTCATTTACATTTTTGTGATAAATCAGAATTTTCTGTACTATTAGTTTACAACTTGCTGTACAATACTGTTGATTATAGTCATCTTATCATGCAGTAAGATTTATTTCTCTTATTTAACTGTAACTTTGTTCCCAGTGACTGATATCTCCATCTCCTTTATACCCCACTCACCCCCATCTGAGAACAATTATTCTATTATCTACTTCTATGATACCACTTTGCTGATTCCATATGCGTGAAATCTGTGCAGTAGATGTTTTTCTGTGCTTGATTTATTTCACTTAAAATAATTTGTTCTAGCTTCATTCATTTTACTGAAAATGACAGGATTCTTTTCGCTTTTATGGCTGAACACTATTACATAATGTATACCAAATATATACATACAAATATCTTTATATATATTGTCATAGATATATCATTATATATGTATGATACACCTGGCATCACAGTTTTTTTATCCATTAATCCATTGATTGGCATTTAAATTGACTATACCTGTTGGCCGCTGTGAATAATGCTTGAATAACATGGGAATTCAGATACCTTTTTGACAATGATTTCACTTCCTTTGCTAAAAATCAGGTGGTTAAAAATCCATAGAATGTTCTATTCTTTTCCACTGATTGATGGATTTATTTGCATTCCAGTTTCATGCCATTATTACTATAGCTTTCTAGTGTATTTTTGAAGTGAGAAAGTATGATGCCTTAAGCTTTGTTCACTGTACTCAAATTTGGTACAGATTTCTTAAGAAGAATACTATGCAAATTGTCAGCAAGTTGACAGGGCTTAATTTAAAGATACTTATTTCCTTCACTTGTTTATAAACTAAATTAATAATTTTTTTCTTCATAAGTAACTGTTAAACCAGTAAATATACATTTTTGAGTATAAATGCTATAATCATAACTAAATTTATCTAAAGAATAAACTTGAGTTTTTATTTGCTGCAGTCTAAATTGAATTATTCAACCCAAAAGATTTGATAATTTACAGTCTGGACACTGACAATAGTTTTGTACAGGAATAATCCTTAGATTCTATCCAAATATCTAGGGCCTGGTTAACAATTTACCATCAACAACCTGCCGATACCAGTAAATGACATTTATTAAACAGAGTAACAAACTAGTCATGGAAAATGTTCTAGAAGAGTTAAATGTCAGATTAGATTTATATTTTCAAAAGAAGCAAACTGGAAAAAAGAGCTCAACAAAGTGCTAAGAATGAACCAGAGAGAAGTAAAGAGACCCAATAAAGTGAAAGAGTTCTCATGGATATCAAAGAACACATTAGATTGAACAATATATTGTTAATTGATGCAAAAGAAAATACAGAAAGTAGAAAAAAAGAATATCAAATTCATAATCCTTGAAAATTTTCTACAGTTGAGTAAAGTCTTGAGTTTTTATATTCATAAGTCTTAATGGATCCCAAGCAGAATGAAGAAAAAAGAAATGCACACTTCAGTGAAAAATTACTCTAGAAAAGTTGTTATTAAAAACAATTACATATAAAAATCTTTACTGAAAATAAACTCCCCAAAGCCTCATACAATCATAGGGCTTTTACAGAGGTGGCTGACACTAGAGTGTGGGATGCTGGGATTAAGGGTGTGTGATTAGTGAATCAGTCTGCCGATTGGTTTGTCACAGTTCTGGCTAGGAGTAAGGCTGTGAGCACTGCACCCACAGTAGGGGGGTAGCCTACATACAATATGAGGGACAGAAAGAATCTTGTCTCTCTCTTTGTGGCTTTTGCTGTCTTTGGCCACCATGAACTATTCTCTGCCAAGCCACCCCACCTTGGAACCAGCCAATTATGGGCTGAAACCTCTAGACTGTGAACTAAATATACCTTTCCCCCTTTAACTTTGTGTATTCAGTATTTTGTCCTAGCAACAAGAAAAGTAACTGAGACATTTGCCTGCTCTAAGGTACCACTTCATTGTCTAAGGATAAAATTCAAGAACATTTTCTTGTTTTTAAAAGTTCAACACTTACAAGATAAGATGTACCATCCTCTGTGTCCAACATGTCAGGCGAATGTATACGTGTATTAGGCACAAATTTTTCAGTTGCAAGGGATAAAAACCCACTGAACTACAGAAAGCAAAAGGAAACATATTTAATATAAATGCTAGAGGGAGGGAGATTTCCAAGGAGTAAATGTTACTTTCACCACAGAGTTTAGGGGTTTGAACATCATGAGGTTACTCCTCTAATTACTGATTGTTTCTTTTGCTGTGCTCGCAGCTAGCTTTCTCCTCCGGCTTTGTCCTTCCATGGTATGAAAAAGCAGTCAGGACAGTGGTCAGTGGTAGCTTCAGGCCTCTATTATTCTTACACCAATCCTCCTAATGTAATAGAACAAGTCTTCACCCCAGCAGCTCGAGCAAAATTCAGAAGAGGGCTCTGCTGTGTTGATATATCTGCATTTCTTAACCACCAACATGGCCAGGAAGGTGGGGTCCCTGAGAGCTGAAATCTGACTCACTTACTTACTCTGTGTTGGTGACGAAAGGATTCCTCATAAAAAGGAGCTCTTTGGTTAACGGGGGGAAAAGGGATATTTAATGGAATGCCAGCAATTTTATCCTGCTTAGAAGTACAGGTGACCCATGCAGTTCAGGGCTAGTAGAGAAGGGCATGTATTCAACAGAGTTTTGTATGAGAAAAACAAATGATCATACACAAAGTTTCAGCAGAATATGACTTTGTACCCTTATTTAGGAGATTCTCATTCCATTAAATTGTGAACATAATCAAATCTTTTGATTTCCCCTGCAGTTAATTTAAGCAGAAATGTTCACCATCATTGTGACATCTAAAAGTAGTTTCTGTAATGCACATTATTGACTAAATTTCCTCAAGTGACTTTTATATTTTAAAGCTGAATTTACAAAAATGCCTCTGACAACAGTGGAAACAAAATCCTTTTATAGCGCTCTCATGTGGTTACACATATTGTTTTGCTGTAATGGGATTCTGTTAATATCAATGTATTTCTGTAAATCTTCTCAGTTCACATGATCAAAAGGAAATAGAAGTATAGTCCCCCAGTAGTTCATTAGCACATATAAAATTGTGTTTGTGAACAGAAGGAGACAAAGAGATGTGCCATTTTCTTATCATCTCTATTCCTTTGAGTTCTACAGATTTGATGGATATTACTCATACAACAAGATTAACTTCAGTTTATGCATCTGTGCTTTTTATATTTCTTCATATCCATAAAAACACTCTTTTACACATCTACACGTCTATTACAGTGCATTGCTAATAAACATATGTGTGTGTATACACATCTCCAACGTGTGTGTTGGAGGTTATCATATATTCTCAGTGCAGAAGAGCTGGTACAGGAGGTCCACTGCATTCTTCTCGCTGGTGAACATGATCAGATTGCGCTGGAAATGCTTTCTGCCAAAGAGCACTCTTGTGGACACTGAGAAGAGAAAATTCTTGGGCACATTATTTTTTTCACTGCAGTTTTGTCTCATTTTTAGCCTTAAAATATCCACAACTCACAATAGGAATACATCAAGAAATAAAATTTAAAAATTCATAGTGAGAAAATTTAAAAATTCATAGTGAAAAATCTGTCCAGACTTGCAAAGGAAGGTTTTGACTCAGATTTAAGGTCATGTAATGAGATAATATCATCTATCTGAGGATATCATGCAGTGGTTTGCTGGTGATTAGTGGAAATCAATTGGCCTATGGAGGGAATCAAATGTCGTTATAGATTGGAGACTACAATAAGACAGTAGAGAGAAGAAATTCCATATGTTTTCTGTCAGTTTAGAGTACTTGAAGGAAATGAAACAGATTTCTAGTAGCCAGAAGAGACCACCATGAGAAAATCAGTGATGTTGTAGAGAATAATCAGATAGTTTGAGGAAAATATCCTACTATTCTTTCAGCCCAAATTGTAACTGAAAAACCACAGGTTTACCCTTGGGTGACTGTAACCAGAAAATAAAAGATTGAAGAAAGCTTTATTTCTTGCCCAAATAAGAAGAGCACTGGGGATAATGCCTGAAGCTGTATGTCTCACTGAGCAAAAAGAGTTCTTTGGAGGGAAACTTACATATTCATATAGCAAAGACTGCGTGTCAAATGTACAGGTAGGCACACTTTTAAGGCTCCTCTGCTGGAGATCACACTGCTTTGTAGAGTGCATCCTCAAAACATGGTGCAGGAGAATACCTGCTGAGTAGACAATTTAGTGCTATAAGGACCAAAGTTTAATCTAAGGCACCTGGATGAGCAAGGACGAGTGACCCAGCGCTTTTGGCTGGTTCCCGCTGGGTTTCTTGGATGGGGTTTATCTGAAACAAAAGTACCAGGTGAAGCAATATTAGTAGTCATTAAGGGAGCAACAGCTCTTCCCCGACAAGCATCAGTGATCTCCCCTAAAGTTATCCACCTAGCGGCTAACAAAATCGGTGTGTTGCTATTTATTTAAATATATTTTCTCTGAGTCTTTACAGTTTCACAAATGAAGAAAAAAACTGACAACAATTGGTGCTGTCTGCCAGAATATATCTCCATTCACAGCAACTTCTCTTAAAAGTAAACAAGTATGAACAATTATTTAATAACAATGACTTAAAATATATAGCATATATTTCCATGTCATGTGATATATTTA
This sequence comes from Dinomys branickii, assembly GCA_004027595.1. Lineage (NCBI taxonomy): Eukaryota > Metazoa > Chordata > Mammalia > Rodentia > Dinomyidae > Dinomys > Dinomys branickii. The sequence goes on along the minus strand of PVLD010005858.1, from coordinate 44,144 downwards.
ACTCTTTGTGCCATTACAAGTGTATAAATAATTTCTGTGAACCACTTAGTCTTTTCAAGATATTAAAGCAGTGTTTTCTTTTTTTCACAGAAATGCAGTTTGTATAATCATAAAAATGACCATTTGCCTCATTTTTCTTTTCTTTTCAAAATATATACTTTGTAAAAGCCCTGCTGAAAGCAAACTAAACCTATAAATGACTTTTAATGGTAGTATTAATTATAATCACTCTCTGTCTTGATTTAATGCAACCTTCAGAAATTTTTTTGGTGGCAGCAAAAGAGAACAAAGTAAGTCAGTAAGGTTTAGTTGGCAGTCTTTTTCTTTGTTCCAATTTTCATAAAAAGGAAGTGTCACTTTAGCCATAACTTTGTGTTTATACTTAATCAAACATAATAGAAATTTCTAATTACTATTCATCCTAATAATCAATGAAATTATACAGCAAAAGTTTCTATATGTACAGACTGTTCTCAAACTTCTCAGTATAATTACTAATGAAGAAAGGGCCACAATGAATGGTACTTCACAAGGTTTTCAAGTTAACATTCACACCAGGGAGAGACTGTGTATCATTGCATTAACTAATGATGACCCCAGATCAAAGACAGAGCCTTATGGAGCTCCAGCTTTCAAGGTAGAATAATAAGACTGAAATGTCAAATGAAATCTTCCAAAAGTGAAATTTAAACTACTATAATGGCCCATCAAAACTGTCAAGCTAGCTCTCCAAGTGATATATATGTAAGATTGATGATTTCAAAAGCTCTAGGAAAGTGAAAAGTTCTGGCAAAATAGCCAACAGCAAATTCTTCAGTCCAATTAGAAAATAGTGAACTTGACCAAAGCTGTCACGGACAGTACCTGACCTCATACCAGGGCAAAAATACGCAAAGAAGCTGACATTATTGGAAGAAAGACAGAACAAAGACTGACAAGCAAAGTTTCACACCAGCTCCGAACAGGAAAGTTCATCAAGTTACTACAGTTTTCCCGTTACACGACACATGCTCACTTGGAAGCTCGACAGCGTTGGCGTCTAGAGAGGAGCTTACTTCTGTTGAATGTGTAAAAGTATAAAGATGCAGATTTGTTACCTCTCAGAAGGTGAAACATGCTACCAGCACACAAAGCTACAGTGATGACAAATCTCTGATTATGTAAAATTAATTAGCATAATCCTGATCAGAACAATTCTTTTTCTGCAACAGTTTGTTGGAATTAACAACAATAAACTTAAAAAAGTCTAACATGTGTCTTCAATTCTCCTGCAAGTATTAAAAATAGAGCTGTGAAATCTTCATGAAGCCTGCGAGTTGTGCACTCACTGCCTCACTTCTGAGAGAGAGAAGGGAAAAGACAAGCTCTGGGAGGATATTTAATTAAAGTCAGAAAGAACATTAAAATAGAAAAAAAATTAGCTCAGTGAAAAAAATCTCTTTTCATTTCCATTAAATCAGAAATAATTTAAAGACTGAAATGGGAGCTAGAAGAAAAAAGAAAACAAGCATCTTTAATTTCTCTTGACTTTTGCATTGCATTTCTGGAATTCTAACTCTGGTGCACTCCTAAATTTATTTGTTTCAATCATCTGTTTATTTCTTTTTTCACTCATACAGTCCTTTATTTATTGATTGATATATTCTTTCCTCTGTTTATTTATTTACTGCTGCTTGTGGAAAACCCAAGAGTGTATATGGCATGATGTCTGCCCTTGAAGGACTTAAAGTGACCAATTAGTGTGTAAATCATATATGTAATAAAATACGGTGAAACCTAACATGTTAAACATGGGTCCAGCAGTATTTAGATTTACCTGTGGCAGTGGGGGAGACACAGCATAAAGGCTTCCAGCGGGGATACTATTTGAGCTGTTTCTCATGGTTTGAAATCTACCAGAGAAACTACAAAATCTATACTTAAAAGGAAGAACATTTCAAGGAACTTTGACACCTGAAGATAATTGGAAATGACAAACGTGAGGCTGACTTTCTACTGTGTGTCACATAATTGCATGTTTCATACATTATGTAGTCAGATTTATACATAGTGGATAAGTGGAAGCATAAATGGGGTAACAATTCTTAGGGAAATGGTGATTTTATTTAATATTATGCCAGTCTTGACCACAAGGCCAAAAATATGAATGAGGTAAGTTACTAAGAGGTCAGCAAACTTCCTCCTGCCATTATTTAATAATTACTAAGCAGGATGTACTAAATAAGAGGGTCATAGTCTGTAGCATTAATAACAAGCAGGACAGGTTTATTTCTCCTAAGTAGGCTCAGCACACACGTGTGGGATGAACCTTGAGTGGAAACCCTAAGGTTTTCTTTTAGTGGACAGACATTGACAATGATCAGTGTCTGTCACTACATGGCATGTATGGGGGTAGAATGAAATTGAGCACATCATATAAATGTTTCTGATGGATACAGAAAAGGTTTTCAAAATTTCAAGGCACTCTGAAAATGTTATATTATAGTCTTGATCATTATTCTGCAGATTTCCTATGAAGTGCACTCCCCCTAACTTCTGGTTACGACCATTCTGCTCTCAACCCTGAAATCAAGCTTTTCAGATTCCATGTAAGAGTGAGGTCATGTGGTACTTGCCTTCTTTTGCCTGGCTTATTCGAGGAAATACCTTAAAAGTTGAAAATAGTTTATTTTTCTGGTTAATTGGGTACATTATTACATATTAGTGTTTTAGTTGCAGTAATATCCATTAGAGGCTTATTTCAATGAATTATTTTATATCTGAGCTACTTTATCATTACAATAGTATTTGTTCTTCATTTAAAACACTGAAGCAAAATGCATCTGAGAGCACTCCCTGTCTGACATGTGATTCATATTCTCATCAATTGATCTTTACAAGTGTATCTTTCCATGGCACTGACCTAGTTTTCACTAACAGGAAGCAGACTGATTTACACTAGTATGACAGGAGAATATCTGAATTTCTAAGGAAAAAGTTTGGTGACTGTGCTCTTGGAGTGAGTTTCCCTCAAGGAAGGGATTGAGGCGAGATGTCCTTAGCAGAATTATATTCATAAATATCACCCTAGGAAGCAGAAGTGAAAGGTTGAGAAAGGCTCTAATGAGGAAGGAGGAAAGTCAGACACAGATGGGCTGTGAAGCTCTCCACACTGATCCCTTGGCACGTGGGAAGAAGCTTCATGAAATGAGCCTGAAAATTTCCCACTCAGTACTAAAAACTTGATATTTTTTGATCTTCATCTTTCATTGACCAATGGTAGTGCTGACGCTTCTGCATGGGGCATATATGGGAAAACAGCGTCCGGTGAGCCCCACCCCATGGCACAGAGGAGCCGGGCAGGCAGAATGATGAAGGCGATGCAGGCCCACGTCCAGGCGGAAGGTGCCTGGGTGGAGTCAGGGGAGCCTGCCTAGGGCTGAGAGAGACCGTGGCGCTGGTGGCTGTGAGAAGGAGGGGGACAAAGTGGCTTGAATTAAGGTACAAGAAATACCTGATTTAAAGGCCAAGTGCTCTATAGCAGAGATGGGAAACCATTTACAAAAACTAGATAATGAAATTTATAAATGCTAAAGACAGTTTCTTTTAGTGAAAAATGGCAGATAAACGTGGCCAAGCTCAAATATTGACCAAGGCCTGTCATTTTCCAATAAATTCCTGTGACCATTTTCCCCTCCTCCAGTCGTTTCAGTAGGTAGGAAGGCTGAGTTAACTAATCCATACCAGTATATCTCAAACATTTGGTAATGGGACATTTTTATGCATTTTGAAATAATTTAAATTGTGTTCATTTTCCTACAAAAGCCTCAAGTTTATCTTTCTTGGTAGCTGAGTAATATTCCATTATGTAAAAATATCACAACTTTTTTATCCATTCCTCAGTGGATGGGCATTTGGGTTGCTTCCACTATTTAGCTATTATTAATTGTGCTACTATAAGCATAAGTGCACGTATATTGCTGTGATATGATGTTTTCCGTTTTTCTGGGAAAATACCCAGAAGAGGAATAGCTGAGTTGAATGGGACCTCTATTCCTAATTTACTGAGAAATCTCCAGACTGATTGCCACAGTGGTTTCACCAGTCTACACTCCCACCAGCAGTGGAGAAAAGTTCCTTTTTCTTCACAGCCTTGCCAGCATTTGTTATTGGTTAATTTCTTAATGATAGCCATTCTTACTGAGGTGAGATGGAATCTCAGTGTTGTTTCAGTTCGCATTTCACAAACGACTAATGATGTTGAACATTTTCTCATGTATTTATTTGCCATTTGTGTTTCTTTATCTGAGAAATGTGTGTTCATCACTAGAGACCATACTCATAAGTGAAATAAATCAGATCCGCATGTGTAAACACCATATTATCTCACTAGTGTAAGAACCTGAAAGAGTGAATAAAATCTAGGAGGTACAACAGACATTGTGTAAGGAAAGGAAACTACTCAAAAGTAAAGAACAACTGGGATGAGGGAAAAGAGAAAAGAAAAAAGGGGAAATATATATATATATATATATATGTACATATGTATATATGTATACACAGTCTATCTAACAGTTGTACTACTTTTATTGCTCTATTGAAAGGAACTGTTAATGTTTAAGTGTTTGATCAATCTTACATGTCTATTTTTGTTTATCTGAGTATCCAAATTGAAGATACCAATATGTAATACAACAACCATTGTTAATTTCCTATCACGTCTGAGATTCTGAGATTTCTTGGTTTTTCTTTTTTTTTTTTTTTTTTTTTTTTTTTTTTTTTTTTTTTTTTTTTTTTTTTACTGAGAATTGAACTCACGACCTTGTGCTTGCCAGTCAGGTGTTGTGCCACTGAGATATGTCCCCGGCCCTGAGATTCTGTATTGTATTGTTTTCGTGCTATTTTCTAAATGTATGTGTGTTTAAGATATTTTTGTTCTTTTATCTTTAAAATAAAGAAATGAAATAATTTAAAATTCCAAAATGCTTTTGTCACTACAAATTATACATATGTTTATCATATGAAGTATTGAAACAAAATTTGAAGTAGTTTCAATAGATTTAAAATTTAAATGTAAATGAAATGATTTTATAAAGGTTAATGTTTCCAAACACAAGGGAGGAACAAGTGACATTGTTCTACAATCTCTTTAAAACTCTTTCCTGTCTGGATGTGTAAGCAGCAGCTGTTGCTCTGCATTTGTTGTGCGTTCAATCAGCTAGGATATCACACATCATACATCTTTTAGAAAATATCACTGTATACGCATGAAAGAAGGAGGTTGAAAAAGATAAATGACATCTTAATATTATTATGAAAGTTACTTGTACTTGCAGAGATTCAGAAAATCTCAGAGACCCCAGCGTTTTCTGGAAGACACTGAAAACTACTGATTTCTATGTACACATGCAGTTCTGCCTACCTACCCAGTTTGATTAAGCTCCTGCTGAAGCGAACACCTCATCACCAAATCTAAAACACAGGCTCCAGGCTTTCAGGATCCAAGAAACTGCATCCTACCTCTCTTTGGCCCCAGTCTCCCCTCAGAATATTGGTGGTAGTCTAAATCCTTTCCTTTCATTTAAGGAAGCTTTCCACAATACTCTTACTTTTATTTAGTGGACATAATTTTCTTATGTATCAACAGATTTATATTTAACCCCCCCTTATGACTTAAAGCTTCCATACTTTGTAGATTATCCTTGTGGATATAGCTTGGTCAATAAACATGCATTGAAAATATGTTGTTGCTTTTTACGCTGCCACTTGTTGGTTTTACAGTTTATAACATAGGAATCCACAAATTTTATCATTTTTCTCATGGTTCTTTAATATTGATCAATTTATTTTTACAGATAGAAGATTCTGTAAGAGACAACTCAAGTGTGTGATTCCATAAGTCCTGAAAAATTATATAGGCCTATTGTATATCTGGTTTATTTAAAGTGATTCAAGTTTTTGACTTTTGGTACTTCTACTAAACATTTGAGTTGGACACAGGGTAAGTGCGAAGTGGGGAAGATAGTTTACTGAATTCAAAGGAAGAGAGTGCACTCTACAGTGCCAAGGACAGTTGGATAAGTACCTTTAAAGTAATTGAATCAGCTATCTCAAGTCATAATTCAGTAGTAAAAGAAATTTCAAATTCCATGTAAATATCAGATTGACAAAATGCAAATTTGTCTGTAGAGGAAGGCCTTACTTTGACTACGCACAAACAGTCACAGATAAGGAAAAATACTTCAGTGTTTTGGTTGCTTGCTTGTTTGTACAGTTGCAAGCATGTGATGCTCTATTTTAAGCATTTGAATCTTCTCAGGTTATTTTATGAAATTTCTGTTCTTAAAAGCTGTATTCAGAAATCTAACAAAAGGGATTATCTACCAATGTAAATCTGCCTCTGACACAATTATAAAAAGCAGGACTCGTTGCGGCTAGATCCATACAGTGAGGGATATTGTCTCTGATTTTTAATAAATCCACATATATTTTCTGTTTACTACATGACAGCTTTCTTAGCTCACTCTCTTGTCGACCATTTCATGCAACCCAAAGCCTTTAAGGAAGCCTTTGATATATTTAACCATCAGATTTCACTTTTCTTATTCTTGCACACTTTCCTCCTAATCCAGCTTTTACAGAATAGTTAGACACCTGCATATATTGGCAGCTTCCTTGCCTCTCTCTAACTGGGTCTTACTCTCTTGACTACAACACAGCCGTGGTTAAGTACAACTCCCCTGCTCTGTGCTCACCCTAGCACATACAGCACACATATATGTCTCACTTTATAATCATAGAAATTTATCTCCCTTCTTACTCACCTAAATATTTCATATCCCCTTTGTTATGGTTGATACATTGTGTCAACTTGGGGAATCTAGAGGTTTAGCTGAGTGACTCAGGAGGAAGCTGGGGTGCTTACTTTGTAAACATCCTGAGCCTGTGGAAGAGGAGGGCATGGAGGTTATGTGAGAGGCACACACCCCCTGGGTGGGGGTAGGCTGTTTACAATGTAGGGGAGAAAAAGAGGCTGCTTGCAGCCATTGCTCCCTTTTTGCTGGTTGTTTTTACTGTGCTCTGCTGCCCCTAACAGTTTGCGGTGTGCCACGTGCCACTCTGCCTCAGAACCAGCCAAGTATGGACTGAAACCTCCACAAACTGTAAGCTAAATAAAACTTTCCTTCCTTCATTTTGGGTATTGGGTATTTTGTCTCAGCAACAAGAGAAAAGTAACCAAGACAGAATTTGGTACCAGAGAAGTGGGGTTGTTGCTGTGACTATACCTGACCATGTGGTTCAAGAGCCTTTGGAAATGGCTTGTTGGAAGAGTTTGGAAAGGTTCAGAGATGTCGCCTGAAAGGGAAGTGCTGGAACGCTTTCGGCTGTTCTGTATGGGAGATTCTAGTCAGAGCTTGGCAGACCAAAAGGCTGTTAGAAATCCTGCCAGTAAAGACTGGGTTTGGAAGGTTTCTGATGGGAAGGACTGTATTGGTTGTTGGACTCCAGATGATGTATGTTATGGCTTGTCAGAAAGTTTGTCTGCATTTTGCTCGTGTCCAGAGACTTTGCCTAAGACTGAGATTAAGGGTGGCAGCAAACTGATTGATCTGGCAAAAGAAATTTCAAGGCAGTCAAATGTTGGGGCAGTGGCATGGTTATTGTTGGGGGCTTTTAGCCACATTTATATTGACAATCAAGAGAAAAGAGCCCAGCAGGATGATTTAAAATGTTGTGAGTTTGACCAGAAAGGAAGCTCCAGTAAATCTGTGGATTGCAAAGATAAGGCTGAGGTGATCTCTATTGCTATGAAGGAACAAGAGAATGGAAAAGATGGCCTGAGGGCATCACAAGCAGCAAGTCTCCACCCTTTGCAGCTTTAAAACTGTAAAAGTAAGAGACCTTTTCTTGAGAAGGAAGCTAAAGAGCACCATGTTCCAGAATGGTGGTAGCAGCCACACTAGGTTCCGGAATGGAGGTGGCATAGAGAATTTGCTCTTCAGCATTGGATTCAGTGTGCCCAGCGATCCAGGCACTCGACCCCTAAGGCTAAGAGAGAGGAAAGTTTGGCTACTGCTCCAGGTGGCAGCAGACCTTGGCATCATCCATGTGGCCCTGGCTTTAGGTGCAAGGAAAATGCAAGAGTTCTGAGGTTAAAGAGGCTTCCACCCAGATTTCAGAAGGCCTGGGAGGCCAGGCAGTGTGCCCATGAGGCTGTGAGTGTGAAGCAAAAGGTGCCCTGGAGACCTCAGAAGTTTAGGAAAGACAGGACCATGGATCATCTAAGGAAAGTTGCAAAGAGGGAGCAAAACAAGCCTAAGAGAGAAGCCATGGAGACTGTAACTACCAGAAGTGCCATAGGGGTGGACTCACGCAAGCTCTTTGGAGCTTACAGTGTGCCACAAGTTGCTTCAGATGCTGGATATGGAATTACAGGACACAATGTTAATCCTGTTGGATTTTGGACTTGCTTTGGTCCAAGTGTTCTGTATTCCCGTTTGTACCTTTTGGAATGGTGATGTTTATTTTGTGCCTTTAAATGTTGGAAGTGTTTAATTTTCATTTGTATGGGGGCAAAATGTTATGGTTCTAATATAAGCATGTCTGTATCTGGAAACTGGTTTAAGAAAATGTGTCTGATTGCCAAGTTGACAAGGGGTGGAATGTTATGGTTGATACATTGTGTCAACTTGGGGAATCTAGAGGTTTGGCTGAGTGACTCAGGAGGAAGCTGGGGTGCTTACTTTGTAAACATCCTGAGCCTGTGGAAGAGGAGGGCATGGAGGTTATGTGAGAGGTACATGCCCCCTGGGTGGGGTAGGCTGTTTACAATGTAGGGGAGAAAAGGAGGCTGCTTGCAGCCATTGCTCCCTTTTTGCTGATTGTTTTTGCTGTGCTCTGCTGCCCAGTTTGCCCTCTGCCACGTGCCACTCTGCCTCTGAACCAGCCAAGTAAGGACTGAAACCTCCACAAACTGTGAGCTAAATAAACCTTTCCTTCCTTCATTTTTGGCATTGCATATTTTGTCTCAGCAACGAGAGAAAAGTAACCAAGACACTCTTTCTCCTCAATTCTTTCAACTCTTCCAGTTTCTCTTTAACTTTGTCTGTTGTTCTCACAGATCTTAATTTTTAAGTCACTTTAAAAACAGAATCTGTGAAAAGAGGACTTCTACTCACATGGAATATTTATACTAATAATCTCTGCTGTTTCTCCCCCATCTCCTTTGATACTATAGATGAGCTATGTGTGCTCTTGCTAAGACCAATTTCTATGCTTGTCCCCTGGACATTGGTCTCTACTAAACCACACTTGTCCCCCTTACCTTCTCAGCTCGTCTTCAGATTTCCCTTTCCACTAGACCATTGGTACCGGCACACACAGGTGCTGTTATTTCATTTGAATATAACCTGTGTTTGATAACGCTTTTATCTCCAAGTAATACTTGAATTCTCTCCAACAATTAACAGTAAATATTACAAAAGTGCTTTCTAGTCTTGCCTCTTCTACTTTTACTTGAACCTTCCCAACTCTGCTTTGTGTTTCTAAGGAAAATATTTAGCCAAGCTGATCGATATTCTCTATATGGTTAAACCTGATGATCAATTCACAGTCATTATATTGCTTTAATTGTGACAAAAGATTTAACTTACCATTTCCCTCTTGAAACATTTGACCCCATTTTCTCTTAGTTCTTTTCCTTACTAGATATTCATGTTTAGTCTTTCTTGCTAGATTTCTGAAGCTCTAATGTAGACTTGCCCTCCGCCTATACTTGATTTTTGCTGAGTTCATCATGTCCCATGGATTTACATCCCACTGCATCCAAGATACATGTATGTCTGTCTTAGTACTGTTTCTGAAAGGTAACTTCTGGTATTGGTGGTTGATGGCTAGTAGTTCATAGTATTTAGGTATAACATTTCTCATTATTCTCTTTCTTCTATATAGGAATATGTAGTACAGAGTCATCATTGCTAATACACTGGTTTTTTTTTTTTTTGCTCTCAATTCAAAGATAGTAATGATTCTTTTTTGATCTTTCCCAGGAAATCTGGTTCAGTGTAGGAGAGGGATAGTAAACAAAAGCAGAAGAAAAAATAAAAAGAAGGAAATTTTGGGAACCTCTTGATTAAAAGCAAGAACTAAATAATTACACTGATGAAAGAAGAGATGTTTGATGTTATTTTTCATCAATAAAGTCCACAGGTGATCCTAAGGGATAGAAAGTGAATAAAACTTATGAAATTTTAAATTCACAAAATATTATTGTAAACAGATTTTTAAAACTCCAATAGAGTGATTATGATAAAATTTCAGTAGGTTTAGTGTTTATATTAATAAGTAATAGAAATCTATATATGCTATCTTCTGTTCTTAAGGGAAAGTATATTAGCTTACATTGTCATGCTTTGCATGGCTGGTATCATGGCCTTGGATAGTTCTGTCACAATCCTCATGGTTTCAGCTTTTCTCCATGGGAGGGGATTTACACTGAGATTCAGCTGGTGAATAAACTCGTCTGCCAGGTGTCTCCCGTCTTCATTTTTCTCTGCTTCTGATGACAAGTTGGGTTGCTCTGGCCTCCTGACAGAGGTTCCTGATGCCATTCAGGCAAGCTCTGTGCCTCTTGTAGGGCTGCTCCTGCTGAAGGACAGTCTAGATACTTCCTCAGTACTGCTGCAGCAGCACCACATTGACTGTAATGCTGTGGGCCCAGCCATCTCTTCTCTGTTGTCAAGGTGCCACTCTTGTAGTCATTAGGTTCTTTCAGATGTCTGTCAAATTACTGTGAGCTGAGAAAGAGTGTCCCTACAACATACCTTTTATATATTTTTTTTCCATTATGTAACCAAAAGAGGTCTGACATTTAACAATAATGGATTTGCGCAAAATAAGTCTTGACTATCATTCTGAAAATCTGCCACCTGCAGGAAGGGGAATAAAACGGGTTATTCTCAGAACTGAAGCTATTTCTTAGTCACTCCTTCAGTAGGAGAGGTCTTGCCTAAACTCCCCACTCTACTCATCTTTTCTCTAATTCCATTTTTCTCTACAGTTGCCTGTTAATAGTCCCGCTTTCCCGGTACATATGCTCATGTTTGATTAGGTTTACTCTTTGTGTTTTAAAGCTCAGATTACCTTTTCTGGTATCACTAATAAAAATCTAAAGTTAAATATATTTGCAAACTTTACACTAAAACTGGTGGGCCTTTTATAATAAAATTGCTCATGTATATAAATGTTAAATTTTGTAACGCATTTTTGTCTCTGAAAGTAATGTACATTATTGCAAAAAATTTTATAAAAGTCATAAATATACAAAAACATTAGAAAATCAATAAACTAAGAAAATAGAAAATCAATTCAGAGTTTGACATATAGCCATGTGCAAAAATGTGCATATACTTAATCAAAATGTGAACCTAAAAGGTATACTATTTTGTAACCCTCCCCTCTTATTTTAAAACTTGTTAATAAAGTGTTCATTATTTTGGAGAACACTTCCACAGCATCATTTTAATGAGTACATGGCATTCATAAAATAGATGTATGATAATTTATTTTACCATACTCTTATATTGCAAGATTGGCTATTTTCCATTTTTATTGCAATAAACAATGCTGCATTGAACATTATATGCATAAATCATTATGCACATTCTTAATCACTTCTTTAGGATAAATTACTAGAAAGGAAATTGCTGTGTCAAAGCATATGCATATTTTATTTATCTAATATAACCCAGTTTTTAATTGTAAAGAAATAAATGCACTTTAGAACTGAGTACTTAAAAGTTAAAGATGAGGGAAAATGTTACATTACACCTGGTATCACACCTGAGAGGCAGATATTATAAACATTTAAAGTTTTTTTTCCTGGAAATTTATTGGAAATCTAGTATATTTAAATATATACAATATTTATTTTTGAAAGAGTTATAAGATATTTTTTTTAACTGGTCCTCTCTTGCTTAGTGTTTGGTCACAGTTTTGTTTTCATAATCAGCATTAGAATACATATTTTTCTATAATATTTTGCATTTTTATATTAATTACACTTTGAAGTACAAATGATTTTATGCAGAATATTGAATAATTTTAGTATTTTTTGATGTGATACACTTCTATTCTTTGGCTTGACAGAAATAATTCTAAATTTTAACAGTAAGCTGATATCTATTTTAATTGAAATATTGAAACTCCACTCTTTTGCAGAATAACATTGGATTTTTATATGGTGTTTTTAGTCAATATTTAATTAATTGTAGTTCATCACTTTTTTAATCCATTTTCTCTTTATACTCCTAATATAACACAAACTATTGTGGAGAACAGGAAAGTATTCAGTTAATTCTGTTCATTCATTTCACAAATGTTTAATGAGTCTGTGGAGTGCTAGACCCCATTCTGGATGTCAAGAAGGACCCAAACAAAAAAACAGCTACTCTCATGATGCCTACTTTTTAGAATGAGATATGAATGTACACTAAAGTGTGGATTGTGATAGCTAACAATTCCTGCTAAGATAACAAAAGCAGAATGAGTGCTGGGTGGGAGTCGGTACCATTCTTAGGTGGAGAAAGCCTGGCTGGAAATGGCTCTTTGAGGTGACATTTCAAGAAGGTGAGAAAGTTAGTTCACTGATCAGTGAAGCTAAGAATGATGGTCAATTTTATATGGTAACCAAGCTAGGTTATAACCCCCATTTATTCAACCTTAATGTAGGTGTTACCGAGAAGGTATTTTGTATATGAGTACAGTTCATAGTCCATTAGCCATCAGAAAGGGAGATGATTCTAGATAATGTGGAATGACCTGATGCAACCAGGGAAAGGCCTTAAGAGCACATCTGAGGTATCCCTAAAGGACAAAAAGAACTATCTGTGCACTTTAGTCACTCTGGACTTCAGAACTCCAGCCTTCCGGTCCTCATAGTTGCTCTAAGGATTAGAATTTCCCTAACCAGTCTTCACAGTATATGAATACTTCATAAAAAACTCTCACTATAACTCTTCTGGTTTTCTCTTTGTAGTTAAAACTTGAAAGATACATAACACATTCTGAATATTTCAAATAAATCTTAACTTTATGCTTTGAATGGCTAAAATGTATATATGATTTTGAAAGTTTATGTTTAATCCTACAATAATGTTTGAATGAATGCTAAGTTTGAACATTTTCCGTATTGCACTGTGTCCTTTTGGGGCACTCTCAACAATAAAGAGATCAACGAGACCCAAAATCCAACAATTTTAGGGAAAAACTAACACTATCTATCAATAGAATCTAATTAACACTTATAAAGCACTCCACCCAACAGCAGTAGAAATCATGGTGTATACATGAAAAATGGCACAAGGTGGATTGTGAAGCAAACTTGAATAAATGCAACAGAATTGAAATCATTTGGAAAGTTATCTTTGATCACAATCAAAGTCAACTAGAAATCAATAGTGAGTAGATAACGGAAACATTTCCATACACTTTGACACTATCCAACAGATCGTAAAAGGGTTATTTCAAAGAGAACATCTCAAGGAAAATTAAAAAATACACTAAGCTGAATTGAAATCCAAGTTCTAGGTTCTGAATGTTCCAGCCCTCCCCAAATTCATAAATTGAAATCCTCATTTTTAGGTCAGATGATATTAAAGATGGGCCTTTAGAAGATGATTAAAGCATGAGGTTGGCACTCTGATGAATGAGATTCGTACCCTTACCACAGGCACTGCAGAGAACCGGATAGCTCCCTCCCATGGTGGGAGGACACAATGAGAAGATGACATTTGTGAACCAGACATGGAGTTTCACCAGATACAAAATCTGCCAACATCTTGATCATGGCTTCTCTGGTTCCAGAACTTGGAGCAATAAATCAGTATTTGTAATAAGCCATTCACTCTATGATACTTTGTAATAGCAGCTGGAATGAACTAGTAGACAGACATTGGTATCAAGAATATAAAAAGAACTCTCTGTGTATGCATATTTTAAAAGCTAGAAGAAACGATAGTTGTTTGAGGAGAGATTTTTATCTTAATTTTAACATTGTACAAGGTATACGTATATTGAGAAAGCACACAATATCTCGTAAAAAAGTATAACTTTTATGTATCTGTTACAGTTGTTAAAATATTTTTTTCAAAAAATCTCTCAATACATAAGTTAAAAACCAAACATGCTAATAGGAAAATGGGTGGAGGTGTAAACATGGTACTGAAGAGAACAATATATTGGCACCCCAAGAAAAGATCTTCAAAATCTTTTGTCATAAGTGAAGAACAGCTTAAAGCACCTGTGAGCTATCACTACGTATTTAGCAGAATAATTAATGTAAAAACCAATGACAGCAGTGAATACTAGTGAAGAGAAGGGGCAGCAGGATTACTCTGCATTGCCGAAAGGAGTATGAAATGGAACAGCCACTAGAGAAAATAGGCAGTTTCTTCTAAAAATAACCAGGCAACTTCCATATAAACCAGCAATGACCCCCCTAGGCATTTCTATAGGATAAATGAAAACTTACTGTCTACAGAAACTTTTGCAAAAGTATTTATAGTAGTTTCATTCATAATATCTAAAAACTAATAACAGCTCAGATGGCTGAATAGACTGTCACAGCTATATACGGAATATTTTTCAGCAATAGACAGAAGTACACAATTAATGTATATTCCACTGCAATAAATCTTCAGAGAATTTTGATTCTAGAAATAAGCCCATCCTAAAAGGTAGCATATAACTTTGCTATACTTATAAAATATGATGGATTGATAAAATTATACAAGTGCAGAATAAATAACTGGTGGCCGGAAGTTAAAGAGGTAGGGAAGTTAGAATGGTGCCTGGTGAAAAGGAATTGCATTTACGTGTAAAAAGAAAACGTGATAGAATTCATGCCGGTGGGACTGCTTAGTCTCTTGACTGTCTCTATCAATATGTTCATTATGACATAGTTTTATAAGATAGGAAAACTAGAGTGAGGGAAGTAGAATCTCAGTTACTTCTTACTTCATAGGAATTATAGTCTTAAATTTTTTTTCATATAACTAAATTTATAACATTACCATCTTACATAATATCCCTTCTAGATGCGCTCTTATTTTCATGACTATGAGAATGCTGGTGAGTTCAAATTATACGCTATTGGCGGCTATTGAGCATTTCCAATGATTGTTTCAATCCAGTGCCACTATTTGCTAGCTATTTGAATTCACGTGTTTGGTTATTAAATATTATTTCACTTCTCATATCCCTTCCAAAAAACAAATTGATTTTATTATGAGAGATTTTTATTCCTCATCATTATTTTTCAAAACTAAAATTTTGTTAAGTGCACTACAGGCTAAAACGCTTTATGTCCAAGGTAAACTATATAAAACAGCACTGGTAATTTGACTCAGAATTATTTTGCCTAGAATAATAAAATAAGGAAGTATAATGTATAATATAGGCCTTGAGCATTTTTCAATATGAAAACAAAATTAAAATCCTTTAAACAAATGAACTTTGTGAACATCTAATAGGATGCCCCGTGAACACTTGCAGTGACTCTTGTGAGTTTGTCAAGCAAGTTTAATAACAGTAATTTTCTTATGGGGCAATTATATCACTCATAAAATCTGAAATATGTATTTAAGCTATCTCAGTTCTAATAATTCAAGCCTACTATGTAAGAACTACAAAAATAATTGTTCTATTAGTATCAATTACAATATCTTTGTTACGGGGACACATGTTGCAATAGGAAGCAGAAACACTTAAACCACACCTGGGATTCAAAAGCAGATTTATTTATGCCCACGGGCACTGATCAGGATCATTTCTAAAGTATTAGGCTCTGATCTCCAGTGATCTAGGGCTTACATTGGATAAGCAAGCAGGAAGTACAGAGATAGACTGTCTGGTCAGTCATAGTGACCAGCTGTGCATCGCAGTGACCAGCCATTTCTAAGAGACAGAAACATCCAGAACTGGAATAGGTACTATTTCCTGGCAACTAAAAAACTGAAGTACACTGGCTGAGGATGGTATATTTTTCTGTTACAACACATCTTTCTAAAGGGAAATTTGTCTGTGGTTTCACAGCAATAGTTACATGAACTTTTGTAAATACTACCTCGTAAATGTCACTCTTACAGGAAGCACCACTAGCAGTAACCTTTATAACTATTTTAAATAATGTAACAAAAGCATTTTTGATGTCATGGGCATGTTTTCATATGAAAACTTGGCAGTTATTTTCAATAATTTAAGTTGTTTGGATAAATTTTACTGAATCATATTTTTTGAACTGAAACATACATTTTCTTGAGAGCCTGCAAGCATTTGCAGAGTTCTCTTGGATTTTTGCTTTGTTGATCTTTTTTGGTTTTGTTAGGCTTCTCTGTTCATGATCAGGTATTAGGCCCTTAGTAAGTAATATACAGGTATGACTGAGAAGTATGGTGGATGTTATACTCAAAAATTTATAACAACAGAAGACACATTGCCGTCATTCCCCTGGAAACACCCTCCCTCGCTCTGAACACACTTAGCCCCTCATTCGTGCTACTTTCTGAAGGAGTTCTGGAAGTCTCCCTCACAAGTGTCTCTAGTTGTCCTGTTGTTCTAGCTGCCTCCAAATCCTGTTTTGACTGAAAACATTTGAAGATTGTTATATTTCTTATTTTGGGGAAGAGCCAGAAGTTGCACAGTGATAGTTCCATTGCAGTGGTGGATGGGGACACACCATAATCTGCTTAGGAGCCTAACTTTTCATTGCGTGGAATTTAGGCAGAAGCGGTCACCATAGTTCTGATCACTTCCAACTTCTACAACTGCTTCAGAAAATGAAGGAAGGAAAGACACAGAGTGGAGGAAGAGGAAAGACAGAGATAGACACAGAGACAGAGAGACGATGTTCTCAAACGTAGAATTTAGCATATTATTCCAAATATAAAACTCTGGAAACCGTATTTTCATGTGCTGGAAGGACATAAGTACAATACTATTACAACAGCTTTAACAATTCATCAAATGGAAGGTTTGATTACTGAGGTTGCATTAAGTTGTGGAATCATCACTGTGTATGTGGATCCAAATTCCACTTTAGTGAACAAAAACAGGCCACAAATAACTTGGAAAATCCCAAGTTTAATTTCACAATTGGCTCAACAGTTTCTAACTTTCTGGAGGGAGTTTTTGAGCTAAGCAGTAGGCACTTTTCACATGTCTGGAGGTAATCTGTTTCATGTTTGCAAAATAAATATGCTTCTCTGTGCACCTCATACATGCAAAGAAATGTTTAAAAGCCATTTTCTGTGCAGAGTTATGCCAATTTTTGGAATATTTTATATCTAAGTTTAAGAATTATCTTCATAATTATTTCAAAATTATTGTCTTATTTTCACAAAGAAATACAATTAAAGTATTACTTTAATCACTGTAATATCTAAACTTCACATTGAAGGCAATGCTGAAATTTAGTGCAAAATTCATATTTGAGATGACTAAGATATGCAGGCAACTGGATCACGGACAGAGATCAAAAAGGTATGTAGCAAGGAAGGGGAGGCTTATTGCTTTAATCTCTCAAATGAGTTTGCCATTCACTAGTAAAACAGAGACTACACTTTATGAAGCATGTAGTCATTTTGTAACACAAACACATAGTAATAAAATAAAAATTGAAAAAAGAAAAAAAAATTAAACGCAGGGATTTTATAAATTCTCCCTACTGAGTTACTTAACTCAAATATCTATAAATGCTGAAAGCATGATGCCAATTACAACTTAATGAAGTTAACATAGACCAGTATCGGAATTAGTGCAATAGTTTATCACTTGTCTCTACCAAGTTTTGCCAACAGCTGTATTGCAGTTCAGAAATTAAATTCCAATGAATGCTTCAAATAACAAAACTCCTCATATTTATACCTCATACTCTACGTCAATAGCACTGATGGGCATCTGTTCTTATTATCTGTTGTTGAATAAAAAGACTTACCTAACCCAGCACCCTTAAACAACACTTGGGTGTTTTCCTTTGTTTTGTGAATTGATAGGGCTCACCTGGGCAATTCTGACTTGGGGCCACTTATGGTAGTGCAGCCAAATGCTGGCTGGAGCGACAGTCAACTTAAGACTCACCTGAGTGGGACTTCCAGAATTGCTCATGCCTAAACTGACAGGTGCCACTGACTATTGGCTAAAAGCTCAGAGGAGGCTTTGGTAGCAGTGTCTAAAATGGCCTCTGTGAGTGGTGGAGGCTTCCTAGCACAGCACCAATATTCCAAGTCAGCATTGCAAGAGCAAGGGTTCCAAGGGGCTGGATGTGAAGCTGCAAACCTTCTGACCCAGACTGTCCGTTCTGACCATTGTATCCCCATGTCTTCAACATGCAGTTGATCAAAAATGAATCACATCAGCTTTCAGCCAAGGGAAAGTACAATATCAGGGTGAGAGTACTACTGTGCAGGACTCGGTGACTGAGTTCCCTCAGCATCTTGTACTATCATGTACACACACACACACACACACACACACACATATATAACAGTATATATGTATATAGTGTATATGTATATGTGATATATAGTCATATATATCACATATATATGAGTAAAAATATATTGATATATATGATAGTACATAATCATATACATAATATTTAATGAAGAACTTATGTATTAACCACATAGAGCTCATTTCCTTGATGACTCACAGAAACTGACATATTTCAAGAACCATTCATGTCAGTAGCTGGGTTAATTCTTGACAAGTTAGTTCTTTGAATGGTTGCTCTGTCTACCACACCTACTTGGAGGAAGATACTTGCTTTTGAGTCCGTTTGGTCAGTGAAACCTCTTGGATGCAAAGAGGACATTTTGAGTTTTTCACTATTTTCTCCACCTTCGTGTCATACAGTCCCTTTTTATTATGCTTTCTTCCCTTCCAAAACAGCTCTAATTTAGGTGACAAATGAATGTCGAGGATTTATTTATTTATTTATTTATTGGCACTGGAAATCAGGCTCAGGACCTTGAGCTTGCCAGGCCAGGCAGGCACTTTATGCCACTAAGCTATATCCCTGGCCCAGGGATCATTTTTAGAATTAAATAATGCCCCTGATTGAGAACCACACAACATACCTAAGTAGCACATTAATCAATGTTTTGATGAGCTACTATATGCTAACAATGTACTAGGTGCTTTATATTTCCTATCTAAGTGAATCTGCACAATAAACCACTGAAACTATTAAGCCTATTTTCATGAAGAGCTTAGCCTACACAAACCAAAAAACTAATAAAAAATGGAGTAGAGAATTTTGCCAGATGGTGTCCACATGGAAACTTACACGGCTCTCTCAGAATGGATGTTTGAGTTTTGGCTCAGTTGATATTGAACTATTCTTTCTCCCACTAAATTACTTTTCCTGATTGTTTTCTAAGCACTTCTCAGACTGTGGTAATGAAACATAAAGGTATTTTTTGTTACTATGATGGTTCCTCTCATGCTGGCATCTGCCTTGTTTGTTCTGAATATTTACATAGATGTCCACTTCTATACATCAATCACCAACTGGTTTGTGTACTCGCCTGATACACCCCCTAATGATTTTACCCTTTAACTCTGCTCCCTTTGCGTGCTGACCCACTCACTTGCCAATTACCAAATGCAAATGCTCCCTGCCTGCACAAACTGTGTCACCTACAGCCCTCAATAAAGACATTGGTCCACAGTCTTTGCTGGGCTCTCGCCCTTTCTGCTATGACCAAACTTCATGCTGTTGGGTGACTTCGTGGGGACTGCTGGTCATGCCATGCCTGCTCCTGCTGCCTTTGAGTATAATAAGCCCTTTAATTTCGTATGCCTCCCTGACTGTAATTTCTGTGGCTGTGTTGAAGGTGCTCTTTGAAGACCTTACATCGGAGACTTATTTATTCTTCCACTTACAACAGATGTAACAAATCGTTTGTCAGCTTAGAGGAGGAAACTTGTTTTCCCATTGCTGCTGTGCCAGAGAAGGCAGCTCTTCTCAACACTGTGTTGAATTGTCCAAAAACTTTGAAAGAAGGAGAACAGAGCTTCGTTCTTTCTTTTTGCTTCCTGAGAACAGATTATGCTGAGACTCCGGTATTACCCATTCCGATGTTTGTCTTCACAGAGCAACCTTAAGCTTCATTTCATTTATGTGATGCATTTTATGGTGAAATCTAAGAGTTTATCCCAAAGATAATACTATGTAGCAAATGGAAATCCGATCAATAAATTAATACCTCAGTGTTTTTCTAGATTTTCTCTATTTTTCCTACTTGCAGTTTTTGTTTTGGTCTGTCTTTGCAGTGTTTGTGTTTAAACAAAGTTATATGGAGCTTAGAATATACTGCAGAAGTAGAGTGCATGATTTTGTGATTAAAAAAGGTTGGTCTCATTAAACCATTTGCCGGGGATGAGCACAGTGTCCCTCTGTGTAGTGTCAGTTTGTCTAGAAACTGACTGAAACTCCTTTTAACACTGGTACAAAGTGTGAGCGAACAACCTGTATACAGCAACCCCCAGTGGTGATCCATCTTTATTATTTTCCAGTATGGAGAAAATAGCCAGCCCTAACTACAATGTACCTGCCTGCGTTTTGCAGCTGATTTGGAATTATGAGCTATTTGCCTCTATTTCCTCATTCTAAAAACAGTATGTTATGTATGACTATCATGTGAGACCACTGGTCCTCTCTACCATCCAAGATTATACCATCTAGGGGACACGGACGGTAAAATTATAAGAGGCTGAAGACCATCTAGCGTGGCACATAGAAAGAACGAGAGAAGCACAACAGAGAAGTTTCTCCTGTAGCACTTGAGGTTTAGGAAATCTTCCCAGGAGAATTTATTTCTAAAGTACAAACCTGAAGGAAAGGTAAGAGTTGAACCAGGTGAAGAGGCGTAACGGGGAGGAAGAGTACTCTCCCCAGAGCATCCAGTGTATGCAAGAACACACTCGCGGGTGAGAGAGAGCACAAGAAGCCCAGAGTGCCAAGAGCTGGTCAGCCTGGCTATGCATGGAAGGTGGTGGTGAAGGGCAGCATTCGTGTTGACCGTGTTAGCAGATGTCACATCATATACCCATGCTAAGTATTTTAAATTTTATTCTAAAGGTAAGGGATATGAACAAACATTTGTAAGTGAGGAAAGAAACAGGAGCTTGACAACAAAACACTGAATGTATCCCGCAAATGAACATGGAGAGGGTAGCAGGGTGGATGGGAAGGAGGAAAATACAGAAGGAAAAGTGCGCTTGGAAAACATTTCCTGGCTCTTTATCTTCTGAGGCAAGCGGGTGCTTAAGGAATTGTTATTCATCTAATTCAACACATGTAAATCATGCACCTACTCTGTGTCAAAATTCTGTTCAAGTCATTAGAAACAGACAAATCATGTATATTTATCATACTGGGGTTTATGTTTATAAATAAATATTTGCCCTGTATTTATAAGAAAAATAAATCATGGTAAGAAGATGGAGAATGAGTGAAAGAAAATCTCGTTCTGTACAGAGGGGGCAGGGAAGCATGTGTATCCTGTCCAGCATTTTTCTCCAGATGCTTCTTATGAGAAGAGAAAAGCTGTGATGTTGGTTTCTCCATTCATTCAATATTCATGCCCAGCCTCTGTGTGTTAGGGTTCTGGGCGACTGGCAATGGCATCGCGGGTGCACAAGCTGGAGAGATCAACCCAGCACTCCTGTGTAGGCCATGCTAAAGGTTAAAGGTTGTGGATGTTTTTTCTAAGAACAATGAGAATCATTGTAGTGCTTTAATTAAAAATTTCATGTGATCATATTTGAATTTTTAAAAAGATCATTCTGGGTGTAGTACAAAAAATGAGTTGGTTCACAGAACCAGAACAAGTTCTTTTTAACTGAAGGGAAAAATATATTTCCTTGCTTAGCCGTGAGTAGTGGTGGCAGAATTTCTTTCCATTAAGGAAAATGTTAAAAATACTTTTATGGTAAGAATGAAGGATTTTCTTCTCTCAACTAGGAAACAATAAGCCTGGGTTCAAAAGGAATCTCATATTTAAAAATTAATTATCAGCAAATCTTTTGACTTTCTGACTTCCTTGTTTTCAGATTCATAAAGTCATCCATGAATATATATTTTCCTTTCAGGCACTGGGCTTTATGTGAAGGCTAAGATGTGAGTGCTAAACAAGTGAACTTGCCAAAGGAATCTGATGTATCTTTTATCGACAATGGGGGCCTTTTGTCTTCTAAGGAAGAGTAATGCCATCTTTAATCATGACACTTGATTGATAGAAAATGCACATTTTATCATGAAAATAACTAGATAAACTTTGTTTTCACTGTTAATCACTTTTTATGTGCACATTTTATGCAAGTGAGATGTTAAAAATATTTGTGTAGCATTCTACAAAGAAATATTATAATGTAGCTTTGGCCGTATTAAAAATGCCTTGCATGCCATATTGCTCAGATGGCATGTTTATGAATAAGTTTTCAAAACTCCATATGCACAAATATGAAATACAAAGTCTTTCTCCAAATACTAAGAATACAGCTCATTCTACACTTGCTGCTTTATAGTGCTAACATTTATCTGCATCTCCAGATCCCAAGATTTGCAAATGAGATAATTCTGTTGCAGTATGCCGCCAAGTATAAACAGCTGGCTCTTCTTGGCGAGCAGAATACCATCTGAGCATTTAATAGAGCCTTTCCTCTAGAATGTCTTTTATCATGAGAATTTAGGGAGGGACAGTTGCTTGGCATGTTTCAAATGTGCTGTTCTCTAGAGTATTATAGCTCATGGAATTTCTTAATAACTGTAAAAAGAATGCTTAGAAATTAATATTAAATACTATGAATACAATCTTATGAACCAATATAAAGGTCATTTCCAGCAAACTATGAATTATCAAACAAGCAGTTTGATATAATGGTACTATTTTATATTATTTAAAAATCAAATAAAATTTGGTCTATGGAGCTTTGAAGAGCCACAGTACTATATATTTCAATATGAATACATACTAGAGGGAAAGGGTTTCACCATCTACATGATATAATTATAAATAAGATAACCAAAGTTTTTACTTTGCATCCCAGAATTCCATATATGGAATATATCTGTCATTCTTCCATAAGTAGAAATGTTTAATTTAGCCTTCACTACCTTTCAGGATATCTAAAAGACGGTGTATAATACTTGTCCTATGGCTTAAATTCCTCTTTGTTCTTCTAAGGTTTAGGCCAGTGCTGACCAGTGGAATTCTCTTCAAAAATGTTCTAGCTCTGTGCTGTGTGGTAAAATAAGTACAGTAAATAAATATAATGAATACAATGCCATACTGTTGGGGACCACTACGGAGTGGCTCTGAGCAGGAATTAATATTAACCAACTGGCTTTCTGCATTTATTTGTAAGCTGTCTGAAGCTCGGGCACCTTTCTGACAAGATAAGACTGCAGCTGAGGGTGTTTGGCTCCAACCCCAATTAACTACAAAGGGACTGCAGCTGCAGGCTCCGTATCCTACAACAGACACCAACCTAAAGATAAGGTAGTTCTTCTGACTGACATGGTTTACTATTTGGTAAAATTCTCCCAAGGTCCTATGAGATTCCTGCATTTTCTTGTGTCTCCTCTTCCTTTGTTTGAAAACCAAATAAATACAGGCCACCCACAAAAAGTCTTTTCCTAACTCAGAGGATATTGAAGCTATAACAGTCATTCCTTCCTGGGGCCCTGAAACCATTTCAGGTTTCATCATTTACTTAAGCCTTTGCTGTCCACTTACTTGGGAGACTGCGGGGCTGACGAGCCTGCAGTAACTTAGGGTTATTTAACCTGGCTTTCGATACCATGCAGTACAACAGCCAGTATAATACAATAGCCAGTGTAATACAATCACCAGTGGTAGCTATGGAGCACATAAGATACAGTAAGTGCAACTGAAGAAGTGTATCTAAAGAAATTTAAATAGAAATATCTTTAAGCAGTGATGCACACCTAGTCAGTAGCACATTGGACACGTGTCTGCACCCAGAAAATGATCTTTCTCTAATGTGAGGACACAGGACAGTAACTCAGGGCTGATGCTACAGTTACCTTCACCTTTATTGCATAGGAAGACATCAAGGAGAGACTTCTGCAAAGTAGTAGCTCACAATATGTTCCCACTTATCCCTGGATGGGAGACGAACTGTCTGGGAAGTCTCCAGAGATCCACTAGTCATTCTAAAGACTCACTCAGCAGCAGCGATAGTTTATATGGGGAGAATCTTTTAGCCACTCAAGTGAGCGACAATCATTATCTTGACTGAAAATCAAATGTTTCACAGAGAAAATATGTTTACAGGAAAGAAATTACTGTTGATGTTACAGGTATCTCTTGATGATGTTTTAAAATGTTGTTTTTATGCTGAAAATTAGGAATTATTTATCTTACCACAAATATACTAATTGCTTTGAATATTCTGTATTTATTTTAACCCTAAATGGCAATTCTATGTGGTAATTTTTATTTATTATTTTCATAATGTTTTCTTCTTCAGTGTTCACTTTAGTGACCATTACTTATCTCAATTGTGTGTATTGAGAACACAGTAAACATCAACAAACAGCAGAAAGAAATAAAAAACTAAGAGATAATATTCTCTCATAAATCCTAACTGCTGAGATATACTGAGACATTTATCAATGGTAAAAATAATTTGTCGTAAAAGTTAATATTTAGTGAATATGTACCATGTCCGATACTAGAGTGGTTTGGATGAATTACAGCTTTTAATTGATCCACTAAATATGTGTCATTGTTATTTATGTTTTGCAGATGAGAATGCTAAGTCTTACAGATCTGAATTAAAACTCTTAAACTGGCAGAGCAGATAGAGTGGACAGAATATGGATCTTATTTTTCACAAATGCATTTTGAACCAGAAACTTCAGATACATCTAAATTTGGCACCATAATTGAATGAATGAAAACTTTCTGTAGACAGAAAATAGCTTTGCTCAAGAAAAAAAAAATGACCCAATGAAAAAATATGAATTCATATACTATCAGTTTACACATATTTCATTACAATACATGATCATGTTTTTGTGTCTATAATTTGAGTATAACAAACCAAATCTGTGGCAGTGAAATCTATTGTATTACTCTGGTTGTGATAGACAGTCTGAAGGATGCAATGGTATTTTGGCAGCTGCCTTCTGCTCAGGCTTTGATTTGCCTCAGTGAGCTGGAGGGCACTGTGTGTCCACCTGCCAACTTGGCCAGTTGCACAAGTACATCTCTGAGATCAATGTAGAACTACTTCCAGAGGAATCAAAAAAAATGTTTCCTCTATTCCTTTTGACAAAAAGTCATTACCAGTAGCTTGGGGGAGAGTCGCAGAAGCTCCATGGAAAGTACAAGGCCATTATTTACTTTTCATACTTGGAGCCTAGTTCTGAAAGGACAGATAATACCTTTTGCTCTGAAGAGTAAGTCTCATTGTGACTCTCAGCCAGTTTTGAAAGTATAGAACTGAGCCCAGAACATGGATGGCATTGTACACATTGTTCTCATTTTCCATCTACTTGGGATTCTTTTTCTGAAAGTAATACTGACCTTAGAATAATGCATGTATTGTACCAGACTGGACTATCTTCTTTTCCACTTTGACACTATTCTGGCGAAGGTTTGGTGCTGGTTATTTCATGATGAGGAAAAGACAAAATTCAAAGTAGTTTTGACAATATATGTTTGAAACAGGGTTAAGGAGGAGAATGTAGAATTCTTTCCTGTGAATGGACAATGCCTTTTTAATCTTGTTTTACAAATTGTCTCTCTGACAAACCAGAGATAAGTCACACTGCTGAATGTCACTATCATTGCCATATGAAAAAGTACTCTGGGTTTTCATTTCTTTTACCTGGGTTTTAGTTTTACTTTTCAGTTTGGACTTATTACTTACTCATTTTAGGGAAAATCCTCAATTACTATGGTTATATATTTACTGCTCTCTATATAGGGCTTCTAAATTATTTTCAAGGTAAATATCAAATGAAACACTAAATTTGAAAGTATAGGATAAAAGCATAGAATTGAAAGTATTATTCTATGATTTAGTGAGGTGACAGTAGTGTCGGCTTTTCATGCAACATTATTTTAGCATTTTTACTAAAAATTATTTTTTACTCTTCATCCTGAAGCATGTGAAAATAACTCTGCGTTCTGTGTTTATTTTCAATTTTGAATGAGAAAACTTATAGCAGATATTGAGATAAGGATAAGACAACATCATGCTGATTAATTTCAACAGTTGAAGGATCACAAAATTGAATTTTGTGGAAAAAAAACCTAACCCAAATCCTGCTTTATCCAGATTACTATACAAAGTACAAATTTTGCTGGTATAACACGTCATTAGTGATTTTATCCATGATCTTTATCTGAAGGATTAACAAGAGGGAAGGTTACTAACATCTGTAGGTTTACGTCAATATTTAGTTTTCTTCTTGTAATTTTTGTGCATGTTCAAAGTACCTAGAGTGAATAAGCAGATCAATGTCACACATAAAGATGTTCAAAGAGTTTCTTTAGCATTAGCAATGGAAACATGAAAGTTCTCAAAAGACTGTAAAAGATATTGGAAAACTGTCTTCTGCTTCTTTGTACCGATACTCATTATTAATACAAGAGTGGCTTAACTACAATTATAGAACTTTATAGGTGATGCAGGTCGTATCTGTGAGATAGTAAGTTCTATTGATGACCCTTTTCTCCAATAATATTCAAATAGGGAAATTCAAGTTGCATAAGGACCAAAGGACAATGATTCTTACATTACACAGAAGTTTTGACCAGATGGATTTATTAAAGGAGGAAGTGTAAAAGTAACTTCTGAATGGAAGAGTTAAAACTTGCTTATTCAAAAAATAGAAGCAGAAGTACCGTGCCACAGAAAATGACCCAGTGAGACACTGGTTGAGTCACATATCCAAGTCGCTTTATTTTCATTTCTTTCTTTTCAAGATGTACTTTCCCAAGAAGCTGCTTAAAAGCCATATATACTGGTCAGACCACTGAGGTCAGTTGGTGTCTTACATACTCCATCGTGTGTAAGTTTTTCAGATCATCCCTAGCTTTGGAAATTGGAAAGCTCTATTTAGCAAAACGCAAGAAAACAGTCGGACCTGGTGAAACTTCTAGGTTACTATCACTCTGTGAGTGCCACTGATCACTTGGCACTGATCACTGATCACTTGGCTGTTTTCAAACTATCTTAACTTGTTCCTATGTCTTTTAAAGCATCTGTAGAAGCCACGTGCCTTTTTTCGTGCAGATCCAGTGTAGATGCTCCTGTGCATGCATAACAGTGACAAGTGAGAGCTCAGTTGCTCAGGTTGTGGTGAGCTTCTCCTCTCACTTTTGCCTTTTGTTTTGTTTTGGACTAGAGACTGAACCCAGGACCTTCTCAGTGGATTATATCCATATCGCTTTCTTGTGTTTTTAGTTTTGAGATAAGGTCTTGCTACCTTGTTAATCTTCAGGCTGGGCTTGAACTCGATATCCTCCTGCCACAGCCTCCCAGAGTACAGTTGTGTGCCACCATGCTCTACTCAAATTTGCTAAAGGGAAGCATCAACACTTGTTTTCTTTCTGACTCTACTCTTCATTGCTTAATTTTGGCGCTTTCCATGTGATTATCTTATTAGCCTTTCAATGCTCTCTAGTGGGCCAGAAATTTTGTACTAGGAGAATATTACTTCCGTGCCATCAGATACGTTCAAGGACTCCAATATCGATGATCTGCCCTAACCTGAACAGACATTACAGAGCAGGCTTGGGGTGCTGAGAAAGAGAACATTTTTAAAATATTCAAAGCTTTTGTACATTTTTTATAGAAAGACAGGGAACAGTAGACAATTCCTTGAAGTTTTGGCTTGGTGATTATTTTTTCCTACTTTTTGAAGTCAGTTCCTTTGATCATACTGTTCCATGACTGACATTTTGATCTGTTGACCAATGAATTAAATGTCACTGATATCTATGTGGCAGAACCAGACAAACGAAATCTTGAATTCCAAAAGAAACCTTAATGTTGGTTTGCCATAGTCCTGATACTGTGTATATGTTTCTGGTGTAACTTGGTTCTATGGTATAACTTTCATTTTTATAGAAAACAATTCTATGTATTTTATTTTATGAAACATGAATATACTGTTATATCATGCATATAACACAGCTGTAACTCTAGTTTCAAGAAGCATAATGCTTTGTAGGTTTTTCACTTCTTAAATATGGGAACTTTGATGTGTTCATCATTGTGTCCCGTGTAGCCAGTACAGTCCCTGTTATATAAAGGAACACATGTTTACTGAGTCGAATTAACAACCAACTATTTCTGACATGGCTGCTTTTTATTCTCAAAGTAACCTGATTAATCTAGGTCCAACCTGAACTTGAAAATGGGTATTTTCCTCCAAACTTTCCTATTTCAGTGTAAAAACTCCTTCTTGCTGTTAAGATATTCCAACCTGGCCCAAACAGGCACTTAAATTCAGGATAGGGGGTTGGCACAGACACCACAATAGCGGCTGAACGGAGTGCAGCTAACAAGGGAAGAGATACAGAACGCCCCCGAGAGAAGTGCAAGCAGCAGGTCAGATCGCCTTCAAGGAGCAGGCAATCCTAGAACTCAACTCTAGACGTTGACCTGACCTGCCTGCTGAGCACGCTGTGCACATGGGGACAAATGTAAGCACAACAGCAGAAACTCAAGAACTACACAGGTAGTATAAGCTGATGTCTTCCATATTTTCATTTGCAATACTCAACATTTCTGGTGAAATTACGTATGTGGGTCTTTTTCTGACACTGACTCTCCAACACCAGTTAAGTATGTTCTGTGATTGATTCAATTCAATGTGGACACTGATTATCGAAGTTAGTAGAAATCCTACATGGTAAAGGCTCAGTCCCACACCTCCAAACTCAAATACCAGTCATAAATTTGGATAGCTACCTGTTTTCCTGACCAACTGGCTGGCAATCGGAGATGCCTGCAACCCATTCATCAGGTTCAATTAGTGGCTAGAATGACTCAACCAGAGATAGGCACATACTTACATATGTTTTCCAGTTTAATACAAAGGATATGACCAAGAATAAAAGTGAATGGCCAGATGATGAAATATGTAGGGCAAAATCTAGAAGCCCACAAGTGAAGAGCTTCTCTTCCCATGAGGTTAGCGAACACCATTCTCTGAGCGTATGGACATGCCTGCCAAATTCAAAACTCTCCCACTTCCTCTGTAAGTGTTTTGGTGGAAGATTCATCGTGTAGCTATGACTCATTATTAATGCCATCAATGGAGCTTCTCTCCTCCCCAGAGGGTGAGGCCGGGGCTGAATGTTCCCAGCTTGTAATCATAGCTTAGTCTTTCTGGTGAGCAATCCACCAATGAAACTATCCATGAACCAGTCAACAGTAACTTCCTTAGAAAAATGATGACCCCACTCTTCAGACCATCCCAAAGGCTTTGGGATTTCTGTTTGGGGCAGACACCAAATGTCTCATTGTAATGCCACAGTGTAACTATATGGTGAGTGGTGCTTTGTCCATGCATAGGGAACAGCATAAGGAACATCAGCTTCATATTTCTAAGAACTATAATTATTAGACTATGACTGGAGCACAGGGCATGAGGAAAGCTTTAGAGTAGATAAAATACTGAGAAATGGAAATGAATTAGACCATGAAGTTGCTTTGTAATCCAGGAAAAACAAAACTCATTTTGTTATTTTATCTGAAAATTCTCCACACCATCAAGGTACTTTCTCATAGCTTCTATCTCCTCTTGGTTTAATAAACTCTGCTCTAACATGCTTTGTCCCTTCTTTTCAAGATGTATTTTTCTTGTCACTATTATTAGCATCCTGATCATTGTTTCATTCATGCAACCAAAGGTTTCTAATGCTTTTTAGGTGCCAAGATCCATTGAAAGCCCTAAGGAAACTCTGACGAAAAAAACAAAATATCGGCCTCCATCAAGCTTATACAACAGGGAGAAAGATAGTACACACTTTCCACACTTACACCACATGAAGAAAAGTGGTCCACACTTTCCACACTTACACCACAGGGAGAAAGATGGTACACACTTCAATCTCACATAAAAATGTCAGGAACCAAAACCCACAAATGAAGGCGAAGTGCAGCAAATATATGACAGGTTATGAAGATTTCTCACTAGACAGCATGGTCAGGTGGGGAGAGCGCATTTCAGTTGAGACTTGGGCGCCTTCCCACGCAGTCCCAAAAAGGCTAAGTTAAATGAATTCCAAGATCAAGAGCCACAGGGCCAGTGCACACTGTGAGGATAACTAGTGTAAAACTGAGCATGTTCTGCAGCTATTTAAAGTCAAATAAATTCCTCCTTTGTGAATAATATTAGTAGCTCTGCTTCCCTTTGCAAGCCCTGTGAGATGTGGGTGTACGCAACTGCAACAGAATGAGCGCTTGGTGTTCACTTTCCTTGCCCTTTATACTGGAATGAAAAACCTGAGCTTGTCATTAGACATTCTTCTAGAACTTTTTAACAAACACTTTTTAGTAAGCATTTTAATAAATTCTAGATAAAATACAAATACCATGTTGAGTTCTACCATGAACGTCACTTAATTAATCAGCATATCTCCCATGGTGCAATCAGGACTGAGAATGCATTTCTCTCAGCGAGGACATTTTTGAAATACAATTAACCATTGTTTAACATTATATTGTGTAATACAGAATGCATCAGATTAAATTATGTGAGACATCTCCAGAAGTAGAATGTTTTCATCTACATTGCAATAAAGCCTTATTCACTATTAGTGAATTAAATAAAGCTTTATGACCATATATCTCCTAAAGAGATATTTCTGTTATCCTTATAATTGATTTATTTAAGGAAAGGCATATTATTTCACTTATGCATTGTTTATTCACTTTAGAATGTAGTCACATTTCTTGAACACAGCCATAACTATGAACTGGCAGCTGTAAATATTTCTAAAAAGCATTTTTGAGGATGCCATTTGTCATGGCTAGGGTGACTTCCTTCTTAAGATTCAGCAACCTGCCTTGCAAATGATACAGTATTTCTTAAGGGCTTTACCCCATCGAACATTGTTAAAATGTAAATAAAATAAATAAAATGGAATTCGAATCCACAGGGTGCCTCTAATAGCTTTTCCTCCTTGATGTGAAGCTAATATGGAGTACAGCTAACCAGCTGATTTTTATAAGATTGTAGAAACTGACAGTTATTTGCCAGTGCTGCTTGCCACTGTTCTATCTGACTTTAATTCCAGAGTCAGTGGGCAATACCAATACCTAAGAATTATATGTTAAAAAGGGATTTATGAATTATGGATGAGCTGGGACAGTTATTGGTATTTAAGGGCATCATACTTCATGCTGAATATTAATAGGAATGAAAGACCAGAGGAATATAGTTACCAAAAAAATTAATATTTCAAAACAGAATAACTTCTTGAAGTCATGAGATATAATAAATGTTAAAAGAAATTATAATTAAGTAATTTAATGGCAATGTCTATAACAATGAAAAGTAGGGATGAGAACTTACCATGCAGGGCCTTTTATTATTATTAAATTCGGGCAAATCTAACCTGTACATTAAATAAAAAGATGGTCACATAAAAATCATCCCATGATGTGACAATGCATAGTGGTCCCATTGTTTGATTTTATATGATTAATAAATATAAGATGTGATGGTATAAACTGCAATAAAATATAATTCAAAAATTCTAGGTGATGAAGTTATTTATAGGAAAATATTTTCATTAAACAATGGAATATTTTCAAACAAAATATTTTCATTGTGAGATGACCTCTAGTTAGCCTAGACAAGTGAGTCCACAGCATAGCTGGCTGGGCCTCTGCTTCCTAAGATTAAAGTTTAACCCTCTAAATTGGCATAACACCCAAACAGATATCCATTCTTTTAATTGGCTATAAGAAATTGTGTCGTGCTCACCAAACCACAAGGAAAGACTATGTCAGAATATGAATATCCAGCCTGGACTTACTGCCTAATGAGAAATAAAAGTGAAATACCAAGAAGACTACAATATGTGCATCGTCTGAAAAGCACATTGCATTCCTAGTAGGAAGTCATTTATTATTTATTCATCAATGTGCATTAATGTCTGATTGATGCCAGACATGGGGAGGAAAAATCAAACACAACATAATCTCCACCATCACAGAGCTTATTGACTAATTAGAAAGAGAGCCAAGTAAAAGTAACAATTATAGTGGTGTGAAGAGAGATGATTCCAAATCTGAGCTGGAGTCCGGAAAGGATTCCTGAGTGGATGAAACGAAGTGCAAAAGAATTGAGAGTTAGCGAGCTGCAGAAAAGGGTTAGGCCCTCCTGGCTTTCTGGCTCTGGGACCTACACGGCACTGCATGAAAACTCTAAGCAGATAAGCTGCTTCAGGTGTGCAGTGAGGCAATTCCTTTGTGCTCTCTCTGACCATAGCTTTGTCTCTACACCAGACTAGTCATCAGCTCTCAACTGCAGTCGAATTTGTGCTATATGCGTGCTCATTCATCCAACAAATTCTCTGAGCATCTTCCCATGGAAAGTGCTCACTCAGTTCTGACTATACAGTACTGAAGAGAACAAAATTCATAACCACCATGGAATTTAGGATTTATTTAAAAATACTGTCTTTTGACGACATTCTCTTCCAGTTACTTTTTCAATTGTTTGTCAAATTCATTGATTTTTTTACAGCTATTTTTTTTTTTTTTTTTGGATGGTGGTTTGAACTCAGGATCTTGTGCTTGGCAGAAAGGCACTTGTCCTGCTGAGCTGTATTCCTAGCCCCTTATTACAACTATTTCTATTCCTTTATCTTTCATTGTTTCTTGTCTACTCTTAATACTTCCATCCCAGTTTTTACACTGTGCATGAAGTCATAAAAATCTCATCTACGAAGACGATGGTCACATCTCTGTTCTCACCTTATCCAAACTCCATGAAGAAGCGGGCGTCCTTCTCAGTTCTTCAGTATTCTTCCCGCTTCTGGCCTTGAACGCAGAACGTTCTCCTTTTATTCCACTGGCCCCTCCTTCCTCTGTCTTCCCTTCTTTTCTTTGTCCAATTCCAAATGGCGAAATGCGTTAGGCTTAGGCCGGGGTTCTCAGCGTTTGCCTTCCATGAATTTTTCTTTTTTCTTTTCTGTTTGCGGAATGCATCATCTTCATTTCCGAATCCATTTATTTACAGATACAGTAAGAAAGGAGAAAGTCAGAGTTAGATTTATATATTTTCTTGAAAACTTACTTAACAATCTCTGGTATTGGAAACTGAGCCCAGGGCATTCAGGCTGAGCTCCACCGCCGGTCTCTTTTAAAATTTTTATTTTGAGACAGAGTGTTGTTAAGTCACTGAACTGCCAGCTGAGTTCACACTGCTAGTGCTCTTGCTTCACCCTCCTGAGATTCCAGGGATGCTCCACCAGGCCTGGCTAGTGCTTATTGGATTAAATAGAGTGAAGACAATTGAAGGCTCTTAATCATAAAAGTAGGAATCCAAAGGCCAAGATCTTGGAGATAGTTACCTACTGCTCTGGGAGCCCTTCTAATGGGAACATATTCAAAATGAAGTTAGAAATTATTTTTCTTGGATTCTTTTCTTCTATAATGTGTGCATGGACCAAATTTTCTGGTAGGAAAGAAGTATAATTAGTAACTTTATACCTTGTCTCAGTCTGTTAATACTCTATGACTCATGGTGATACCTCTAAGGTATCTTAGTCCCTGTGAGGTGGATACAGAACCAGCAGAGTCCTATGACAATGTTAAAAACCATTTTCTTGAGCAATGACTCATAATAATGTTAACTTGATTTTAAAGTGTTATTTTTCCAGTCCCTTTAATGGATCTTAAAGACCTTCTGGTAATTTTCACTAACATGTTCATGACCAATTGTCACAACTTCAGTTCTTGTAGTATTATATTTATTTTGAATCACCCTCACCAATGTGAGTACACCAATCTGGGATGGCAACCTCTGGGTCTCTTCTCAGAAATCCATAAACAGTTTCATTTTCATTATAAGAAAGTATAAATAGAGTAAGCATTTTGTGAAGCTGACTTTTGACGGTGCTCTAAAGTGTTTCACAGTTAATTCATTTAACCTTTATATGAGCTCCACAGAGAAGTTAAATAACTAGCCTTTGTCACAGAGCTAGCAAGGCCTACATTTCCAGAGTCTGCATTTTCAGTCATCAGACTGTGCTACAATTTAGATTCACACCATCTGAATAACCCTAAATTGGCATTAGAATGGAATATATTGCTGTGGTCTTCTTTTGTTAGACCATGACTGATAGGAATAATTATGGGTATGAAGCAACTACCTTAAGCAGGAAAAGAAAATTACACACAGAGATTTATTTTTCACTTCCCTACCTATTTGAATTTGTACACAATTTATTACACATTATCAGTTTAAACTCTGGACCATCCTCACTAGTTGAGACACTGGAGAAGAGTAAACAGTCTTGTATTTAGTAATACTGCTACAGAATATAAAATATTAGCAGCTTAGGGTGAGTCTGATGAATATTTATAGTAAAAATTGAATAACTCAGGTGCACATCAGAGAAGATTTATCCATGAATTATCTGGGTGATTATTTGAACTTTACTATTTAAAATATGTAAAGACTCATAAAAAGAGGAAATCAAAGTAGAAACTACTAACTAGAATCAATTATTTGGCTATCTCCAAGGAGAAAAACATGCCATTAGAGTAATAAATTAGCTAATTATAGCTTTTTCTGTATGATATTATTATACCTATTGTTGGGGCATGAAATGATTGTGACCTAATCTTTTTGGATGACAACATTTTCCTCCTCGGTGAGATCCAAAGGAAATATTTTCTTAGATCTCCATTCTTTACAGTTCTACTGCAATGGATTTTAGTCTATTTTCCTCTTTATATTCTCTGCTGGGTTTTCTAGACTAATTTGCTGAAGTACCTGTTAGAATCTGTCACTGATTGTGCTTCCTGCATTTTGTGGGAAAACTAAAATCAAACAGTAAAGGAAGGCTAAGACATGCCAAAATACTGGTGGAGAGGCCACCAGAGACCACAGTTCAGAAACAACTACCTCAGAATCAGCTTTTGACCTTATTCCAGGTGTGTATCCATTCAACAGCACCTGAGAAAGCCCAGCAGCCCAACGCTCACTGTATCCTCTAGTTCACATTCCAAGAGTTATGGTTTTCATTGTAGCTGAATATTCCTGTCCTGTAGACAACTTCCTTTCTTAAGGATTTTATTTTATTTTATTTTTGGTTTTTCATCTCTTCCACACCACATTCATTCTGAAGACTACCTCATGGATACTCTTTCCCCAATCCTTATTTTATGAGACATTGATATCCTGCCCGGACCAATCTAAATTCTGACACATCCTTGAGGTAGCTCCTTTCCCCAATTGTGAGTTTTGCCTTTAAGACTTACTGGAAATCTGCAGGATCTGAAACAAATGTTCAGCCTGACTGAATCTATTTTTCTCTAGTTGCGATTCTAAATAGCTCTAATAAATTCATTTCTTTATCATTCGTGCCTCAGTTTCTCTAAGGAGTCAATACTTCTTGCTATATGTCTTGCTATAGAGCTCATATGTTTGTTTTTCTAACCTTAATACTGAGATGATAACTCAGCAGTGGGCAGGAAAGAAAGCTCTTTTACGTTGCTACTGAAATTTATATTTTCAGGACATGGTTTAAACTGAGCCTTAATGCTTGTTCCTGGTGCTATCTTGTATCTACATAAAGGAGCTTGTTCCGGTGAGGAGGTACTGGAAAGCTCAAAGAACAAGAAAACTTAATGAGAAGAAAGCAAAAGTTATGGCCAGAGTGTGTTTTTGTTTTTTGTTTTAGATAAAAAGAAGAGGGTTTTTCCAGGTAAAACTTGAGGTGAGGTAACCGATACCTACCTCTACCCAAACGGGAGCGGAAAGTGGAGCTTTAGGCCACACCGAATCCTGTTCAAGGTGAGCCCTGCCGCAGAGGTCAGGGGATACACAAGGTGACGGGAAGAAAGCACGACGGTGCATACACTTTGCAGAGAGGATGAAATCAGTCTTCCATGGGAAGGGGCAGGTACACGAGTGGAGATGGGACGGTTGACAAAGAAATGAAACTCCCGCTGTCTACCTCATTCAGTATCAGCTGCTTTGATTTTGTTGTCACTGTTTATGTTTGGGTGAGACGGGGTATCACAGTGTGGCCCCAGCTGGCCTTGAACTGTTGGTTCTCCTCGCTCGGCTTCCCAAGTACTGGCGTTACAGACGTACATCACCGTGCCTGCTCAGCTGCTTCTAAATCCATAACCTGTCCTTGTAAGAAACTAATATTGTATTGGAACAAAGAATGAAATCTAAATGAAACAGGTAACAAAATAAACCTAGAAGATATCTAGATTTACTGGTGAGGGAGAGCCAGAGAAATAACGGAAGGTTGCTGTGAATTCAAATAAAGCACAAGGGGCCAGAAGAATCGGCAAAGTGATCAGGGCAGGGGAGAGAGCAGAGCAACCATTCGTGGAATTCTTATGTGCCTTAAGCGCTGCAGTAGTTTATGTCATTCCTCCGGTTTTTATTTTGTCCTAACAGTATCTGCTAGGCTTATTGTAATTATCGCATTTTTTAAAATAAATGCTATAATTTGTTTAAAATAACATTATTTTTAGAAAGACGAAAGTGGAATTGTTACTGCAGACTCGTTTCAATAACCGTGTTCTTTCTACCCTACCACTCCTGTGACATTCTGTCTAAAATGTGGGAACCACGCGTACCCTTTGATTAACTACTCTCTTTGAAATTAAATGTCTGCCAAATTTTTCTATCATGTACCATTATAGGTTAAAAAATTTGAGCATTACTTTATATATGCATATATATTCACCATGTATTCTTTCATAAAGTATACATTGTGTAACTGTACAGAAATATAAAAATTACATACATACGGAATCATACACAATAATTTAAAAGTATGAATTAAAAATAAATATAATTAGACTTCCTGCTTGTGTCCCAAATGGTGATGTCATTTAATGTCCAAGAAAGAGCACTATTCTATGTCGCTGTTTATATAACGTACAGATGGATTATATAACAGATTCTCAGTGTTTATTGAACCTCTTTAGCAGATTATAATAGCCACATATCCATTATGCTGATCATAGCTCACAATTCATTAAAGGACATGGCAGAATTTTATTTAATGACTCTTTGAGGACAGATTTCACCTGTAATGTGTTATTGTCTAACAAGTCAGAATAGAGCCATAGATGCAACTGAAGTCAAATTTAGCAAAAGATACCACGTAAAGGGTATTTGTTTTTCTCAAATCTATGCAGGACCTGAAGTGCTCATTTTATGCTGGCTCATTACTCCATCTTAACACACAACAATTATTTATTCCCACCTATAGTAGTTAATGAGCTTCTTTCTTTCCCTGTGTCATTTTTATAAATTCTCAGGAGAGTCAAAGGGGCAGTCAAGTCCAGCAGGCCAGTGGGGCGAGATGTGATACGCAGAGACTGCGGCTGTAATTACAGAGTCCCTGTGTGGAGCCTTCTGAGAGGATGTCCTCACTGTGCAGCCTTCTGTTTTGTCAGCACTCTTACATCCATACTTGGCAGTCGGTTCTGCTGCTTTAGGGTTTCAGCGTGTAAAACAGACAAAGTCACTCATATCAAATTGGAGCTGCTTTGCATTTGCAGTGACAAACCCTATTTTAGAAATATGCATGAGGATCAGATCAAGCTTTTAACATTTACATTTTTTCCAGCAGGGAAGTCTTTGATCCTCTTCTAATTTACCTGTTGTTGATTTCGTGAATCTTTTTAAATCCCTTGCAACTGAAGATGGTCCCTCCATCAGAGAAGCAATTAACCGAGTTCCTGACTACAGTGTATGTGGCATCTGTTATAAAATATAAAAGGTTAACTTAAATCCCAGTACACAAAGGAGATGTCAGGCCAGAACAAATCAGCATGGAGAATTACCTGGAGTGAATACAAGGTTAAGACGGAGCATAGGTACAGTTAAGAGGATATTTGTGACTATTGGAATTTGTTTTTCAGATTGCAAATTCTGCAAGGATAGAAACGACATGTCTATTATGCATCAACATAAACCCTATTATACAGCTTTTACCTGACGAAAGAAAATGTGCCTTATTTTTTCCAACTTACCTCCAAATGCAAACAAAGAGTTATAGAAGTGTCAACTTTCATTTAACATGAATGCTTACATTTTTCAAAGAAAAGAACAATTTTTAAAAGATCATGCACTCCTTAAGTTAGGTGGATTGGTTAGGCAGATAAAACTAACTGGCTTGCTTTTATAGATAATCCTGTTTCAATCAGTTGCTATAGGATAGACAGCTATTAACATTTAATAAAATATTATATGCGTAAAACTGGTAATTTTGAATCAAATGGACTGGAGTATTGCAGTTTTAGGTTGTAATTTGTGGTGGCTCACAGTGGGCCTGAACTTTTTATATTCAAACTGTCAAAAGGTGTACTCTAGTCTCCTTCACTTGAATACTGGTGGATCTGTAAGTGCCTTCTCAATGGGATAGAGCAGAGGTCTTTCCGTCCCAGTTTCTGGGCTGTGGCCAGAGGAGCAGAGCAGCTAGTCACATCTCTGTTACTATGTAAAATGTCTAAGATAATAAACATAAAGGAACAGGGTTAATTTGGGCTCATGGTTTGGAAGGTTCAGATCATGATCAACTGAGCCCATGGCTTCTGGGTCAGTGGCAGTGCAGGGGACTGACGATTCCTTGGCAAGGGACAACAGAGTGGAAGAGAAAGGCTGTGGTTCTACAGTTCCCATTGAGGACACAGCTCTAATGACCAGAAGACCCTCCAGTATGCTCCACCCCTTAAGGGTTCCACTGCCTGCTGATGGTGCCAGGCTTTACTACATGGGCATGTGGATGACATTCAAGATCAACTAGGCTGCATGCCCAGTTCATTCTTCCCCTCTCCAGAAATTTCTGTTGGACTCAATTCTGACTTCTCTTGCAAATAAATTGTTCTCTCTACCTTTTCTGTTTTGCAAGGCCACTTCTGCGTTTATCCAGAGGCTTATTAATGGGCTTTGGTAATTCTGTAACAGTATTCAAAAATTCATGTCTGGTAGAAAAGGAGAAATTGGCAGAGGCCAGTTTCCATTTCTATCGTTTTCCTATCTCTTATGTCTCTGTGAGTAAAGGGTGAAAAAGGAAAAGGACACATTTCAAATACTTTCTAGAACATTAAGAAATCAGACTCTACTGAATCTAGTATCTTATATAGTTAAAGCTTTAAGACTGTTTTCAAGGATACAGACAATAAACGAGGTCAGAGGAGGAAAATAGGGCTCGGGGACCTTGAGGGTGGTTATTCAGGTTCTTTCTTCTCACATCAGACATATGCCTTTGGCCCAGT
This sequence comes from Dinomys branickii, assembly GCA_004027595.1. NCBI lineage: Eukaryota > Metazoa > Chordata > Mammalia > Rodentia > Dinomyidae > Dinomys > Dinomys branickii. The sequence continues at coordinate 4,622 of PVLD010005858.1, read as the reverse complement.
ATAATAGACATCTCCAAGTGAGGCCTTGTAGGTTCTGACTCACCCAGCAGCAGGCACATTTAAATTATGACCATTTCCTTTTGGTACCCCAGAGAGTTGTATAGCACGCATGACATTCTCCAGGAAGCCAGGTCTCACAGATCAGAGATTTTATGTGCTAAATGTAACCCTAAACCAGCAGCATTCTGCTAATGGCATTTATATGAATGAACAATTTTTACCAAAATGCATCTTTGTTTATTTACATAGAGGCCCAGGTGACAAGCAAATTAAGTAATTTGACCTGACTTCTCTCCTTCTCTAAGATAAAGTAGTTTTTCTCATGTGAATGACTTAATCACATGCAAGGTATTTCAGTGCCTCTTTTTCTCTTTTCCCTGTACCGTACTGCATTTTCTAGGGCTGTCTTCAATGTCCATTATCTTGCTTTTTATTTATAAAAAATCATTTTTGTATATGAGGAAAATATGAGTGTTTCCACTTTGAAAATAAAGACATTTTTGCTTTGAGAGATTTCATTATATTCTTCCAAAATAACCTTCACTTACTAGGCAGGCACTGAATGTGTCCAGTGCTCAGCACTGGGGATTTCAACAGTGCTGCAATACCGGCAGTAGGGCCCAGGGATCCTATATCATTTATTTAAAATATTAAAATGTTTCCACAAGGTTTTTCTTCTCTTTCCTGTCAGCTGTTCTGAAGACTTTTTTTTATACATGCTTGCTAGGATCGAACAATTACAATTTGATGTCTGGCTCGGGTGACTCCCGTGGTCCCGCTTCAGCTTTGGAACTAGAGTCCATCCAGTAGGAAACCAACAGCCCCTAACCCAAGACTGGAAACCCAGCTGTATTTAATAGAGAATAGTCACCTTTGCACAAAAAGAGAGACCCTGCCCCAAATTTCCACCAGGAGGTCCTAAATTATTATCGCTGCTGTTGCTGACCTCCTTTCCAGCCTGCTGCAGTTCTCGCAGCCCTGGCCACAGCTACCAGGCTACAAGCCTAACAGTACCGTGGAAATGCAAGGGAGCCAGTGTTTCTCAGCCATGTAGATTTTGGTTCTCTGGCCACCTCCGATTGGCTAGGGGTTTACTTCTCCTCTTCCTTATCTTACGGTTGCCTCCCTGGGAACACTATGGAAACTGCAGCGTTAGCAGACCTTACACTCTGAGTTCCAGTGGAAGAACCCGGGCAGAAAAGTGGCAAGAAGACACCACAGGCTCCCAGATGCTGTTCTCCACTGCCCATGGGACAGCTGGTACTTCTGGGGTACAAGTTTGGTAGAGAATGAAGAAGTCTTGATGCATGGCTTGAGGATCACTTTTCACCGTCTGGTTGAAATTTATCTCCATTTACTCTCTGGTTGTACTTTTCTCCATATCTACTGGTGATTTTTTAAAAGCAATATTTATTTTCATAATTTAAAAGTATATATTATAAAAGCACTTGATTTGAGATGGGGGCCATTCACAATACATTGTAACTGATTTGTGCACTACATTTATTTACATCTTTCCTGTCTCACAAATGAAGAAAGTGGGGTACCGTGCTATTATTTATTTATATTTAATCACCAAGTTGTCACTGCATCACACTGGCCAGACCTTCTTGATACGTAGTTTTAACTAGCTTTCTGTAGAGGGCTTCTAATGTCCATCACATTCAGCTTAGCCACATAACTTGCTTTGGTCAATGAATTGTAGGTGGAAGTTACATTGTTACAGTTCCAATAAAAGCCTTAAAGGGCATCAGACACTTCCATTTCCTGTTTTCTCATGTTGCTTTCATTGCAAGGAAGAGATATTTGGGGCAACTACTTTAGAGGTACCCTCGGTAGCCCATCCTAGATGTTGGTAATATATTTGTTTGAAATGACTGTCACAGACTCTGACAGCCATTTCACGTAAATATGTTACTAACATTTTCTAAAAGTCAAAAATACATTTTGTGAATTATTACACCTAATATAATGAAAAATCCACACTATAACATGGTGCTTGACAGTATCTGATACTGTACACTGATTTTATTTAGAGAATGAAAAAATGTAGCTTTTAAATTTTTTTTCATTTTCATATTAATTTATATCAGCATACTCATTGTTAAATATTTTGAGTATGGCTCAACTACAAAGAGAAATAATCGTTGCCTTTCGGGGATTCAGCCAGTTATTGGGATGATACGCGTTATGGTTTATATCTAGATATTCCCCAAGAGCCTCATGCACTCATAGGATGGGGTTGTGGAAGGTGACTGGATTTTGGGAGTTTATACTTAACTTGCTGTTAGGGGGTGCAGTCTGGGTGGAAGAAGCAGGTCCGTGGGGTGTGGCTTGGGAGGGTGCCGCTCCCTTCCTGACTCCCTCCCTCCCTCTCTCGACTTTCAGTCTGCCATTATGTGAGTTTTCTTCTTCCACACAGGCCCTTCCACCATGCTGCATACCCTTGAGCTGACCGTGCAAGGACTGAAACTTCTAAAACGGGAGGCAAAACAAAACTCTCCTTTAAGTTATGCAAATTAGGTATTTTTGTCCCATCACAAGGAAAGTAACTAAGACAGTGGGCTGTGAAGGATACAGTCAAACGAGGTAAGAATAAGATAGTGAGCAAGAAGGACATGTGCTGCTTCCCACCGGGTTCCTGAGAGGGAGCGATGGGAGATTAAGAAAAGACAAGACACATGAGAAAAAAAGCTGGGACTGGGTGGGACTCAGCCTTCAGAGGGAGAAGCAGTGACCCTGGGCCAACGCCAACATCTTTATTTATACACAGTAAAAACGGGGCAAGCACGCAATGGGGTCGAAAACGCAAGGCGTCAGTGTCTTGCTAAGAACACGGAAAGCGGAACATTCTCAGAGCTGTTTGTGCTGTGGTTAACAGGGAGCAACACCGAGGGGCTGTCACCTGCTGATATGCAACTGAGCTAAAGGTCACTTTGTTTACATGATCTGCCTCTGGCATTCCATGTTCCTGGGACAGGCTTTGCTCTAGTCCCAAGCAGTTCACATGTCTCTTGCTTAGCCAGCTCACCTGCTCCCCACAGATATGGTACGGAAATAACTTAGAATGCTCCATATTGTGATCTCAATTCTTGTTCTGTAGCTTCTTTTACCTTAACAATTTTGTGCAGTTGGGGTCATTACACCATTTTTGTGTGAAGGGATACTCTTCAGTGCATAACTTCTGTTTGTCTGCTCTTACTCCTGACTTTCAGTTTTCTGTATGACTAGCTCAAGTGGATGGGATTTTGGAGAGCCTGAAGCTTACAAAAGTTGAGGATTCTCTTTAAGAAAAAGAACATGAATTTGCAAGTGTAAATTACTTTTGAAAACAAACTAATAAAAATTACAATGAATTGCCATTGTCCTGGAACTTTTGGTCCTTTATGACTCTATCATAAATGGTCACATCAAAGAGCTTGCCAATTGCATTCTACCTGCCTGTCCTCACAAGGACACACAAAAGCCACAACATCTCATCAGTCTCCAGAACTATTCAAAAAGAGGACACTAACTTCACAGTCAATCTCCTGTTAATTGGTTATAATTTTTGTTAATTTTAATTTCCATTTTATCTGTTTTTAAAAAATTACACAGCTTCATTTTCACCTGTCCTATTTTCATTCTACAATTTTTTATTGTTCACTAAATATAGCAGTACAATAACCAATATTATATTCAAGGGTACACTGGATACACCTCTTGCTTTCAAGAATAATAATATAATTAATGCTATAATAGAGACCCATGAATAACGTAAACAAAGCAAACAAGATAATATTGAACTGTATATAGTGAAACTGAAAGGACTCGTGGGGCAGAAGAACTTGGGCTGAATTTAGAAAAATGCGGTGGGAAATTGCTAAGCAGAAAAGCACGCGGCAGCCAGCGAGGCAGAGCCATGGCCCTGAAAAGGACACAGAAGATCAGTGCAGTTCTGGGCACTCCCAAAAAGAGCGTGACCAGAATGGAGTATGTGAGACAGGTCAGGGACCTTATTAGAGAAAGCTGTCGTCACTCCAGGACCTTGCCTAGCAAATAGTACTGACAGACCTTTGATGTAATTTTATTGTGTTTTAGAAAGGCAAAGGTTTTGAAGGGAATGGTTTTTGGAGGGAAAGGTTTTGAAATGAACTTGAGAAAAGAAATTAAAAAGAAAACCAATCTGAACACTTTTGTTTGTCATTGTAATGGTAACTCTACCTGATTTCCATACTGCCACTTCACTTAGGAAATGGAACCTAAAATCTACAAGAGATAGACTTGCTTGGAGACAGAGTCCTTTGAATAGCAAATCATTTTAAAACTACATATTGATATCTTCGAAGTGTGTGTTCAGGCTAACACATACAGATATACACTATTAATCTAATATCCTATCATCGATTATTGCTTAGCATTAAGTGATATAATACAATAGTAGAACCATGTTAGCCCTCCTGCACATATGTATATTCATATATATTCCTCTATACATACAATATGTAAAGCAGCAACAAGCGGTGTTTTTTTTCTGTTGTTGTTGTTGTTGATGTTGTTGCTGTTGTTGATGTATGCCTGTTTTCTTTCTTGTCTTTGGATTTTTGGTTCTTGTGTTTTCTTTTTTTTTTTTTTTTCTGTTG